>JACDOX010000004.1:1175389-1316372 GCA_014549065.1 Cardinalis cardinalis
TTTTTTCCCCACAAAGCAGCCAAGTGACTCCAATTCCCTTGTCAAACACCCAACCCACTCTTTTCTAGCACTCTTCTTCTCAGGTTACAGCTGTGGCCTGTTAAAGTCAGGCCTGTTCCTAATCTTTGCTAATTGGCCCAGGTGCAGCTCTTTAGGGGTAAGATTACTTTCTACATTATCTTTATTTTCTTATATTCTATCCCCCTACATAACAGTGGTTGGTGTGAATGGTGACAGAGTTGTTAATTAGAGACCAGCAGAATTACCAGATGTGCTTGAGGGATGCCAGCAACACTGCTCCCTTCTCTGCAGGATGCAAAGGATTTACCCTGCTAGGAGCTGTGGYTGGGTAGCTCTGTGAAACCACCGCCCCCAGGTATTGCCTGTGCTCTGATGGTCCCAGGGGATAAATGGAAAACCCACACCTTTGATGGCCCCTTTTTTCGGGAACTTCTGAATAGAGGTAATGTAACCCATCTAATCAGGGGTTCTCAGACTGAAGCTGCACAGCCTGATATTCCCTCTCATGTACTATCCATCTGCCATGGAATAAAAATGGTGTGTGCAATCTCATTAGCCTAATGAAAATTTACAGAGCACAGCCTAGCCAAGAGGCATAGCCTAGGTCAAGAGATGCAACTCTAATCTGAGAAGAGTCAGTGGATTTACAAAATACCTTTCTCCTCTCAGTGACCAAAGTCGAGCTCTTCAAACATATTGTTACTCTCTGTATTAATACAACACCTTTTTCTGCCGAGAAAAAGACACAGCACTGTGATGTGAGGGTGGAAAATTAGGTACTACAAACATGGCAAGGTGTTTGGAGGAGATCAGACRGACTCATTTTTATTAAAATTGGTGTTTGTTTGCATGAAAAAGTGAAGCCACTATGAATGAACATTTTCCAAGATACCAGTCTGCTAATAAACTGTGAAAAGATACTGAAATTCATCTATTCATCTTTTATTAATAGCTTCATAACCAGGCATAGTGATTGCGGTGGTTCTCTTCCTTTGTGAAGAATATGAACTCTTGGCAGTTTTGACACTTTTCATCTTTGTTCTTTATAGGCCATTTAAAAACAAAGACTTTAAAATGTGATCAATTGTAGTGGCTTACATGGCCAGGTACTCAAAGGCACATAGAGAATAAGATTTTATGCCCTGATACATATACATCAYGTGGTTTTCTGAAGACTTGGAACACCTAGAAGGAAATAGAGATCATTAGATAGGAATGTCTTTTGGTCACTATCAATAGTCTATCTTCTTTTTATTCATAATTACTGGTATTTCCCTCTTCTTGGTATTTCTCTCTTCTGCTTGCCTGCCAAGACAAATTGGATCAAATACCTGTTTTTTCTGTTACTTGAATTATTTCATTATTCACCAAAGAGGTGTTTGGCAGGGTGGGTAAGCAGCAGAATAATGAAATGAGTTGAGAAAGTTTAATAAACATAAATAAAACTTGAAAACAACAGCTTAAGGTTTTTGAGCCTTCGATGACCCTTTGATTACTTCCATTTTTCACTCCTGTGTGTAAGTATGCGCTGCAGCAAATAGAGTAGGAGAGGGAGTGAGCAGAATAAAATTTGCCATAAATAAAAAGGGAAAACCAGAAAGAGGTAGAATTGGACTCAACCACTTGAGTGAAGAAACACCTTTTGTCGTAACTCATATTTGGCAAATGCATCTGTTCAAAATACAGGCTGAACTATATCCTCCTACATTTGAAAGCTGGCTGGTTTTTGAAGCTGAATAAAATGGTCCAGATCAGTTTCACAGGGTGCTCCTTCCCATGGGAGACTTGACTTGTTGCTCCACATGGAAGCTGTGTCTGTGGAGGGGTCTCCGGCTCCTGGACCCCCCAGACATGCACTGGTTATACTTTGATAAGGTCTGGTTCAGGATGAGGAAGCTAGCTGTAAATTGAAGATCCACTTCATTAGAGAATACACTCTGAAGCCACACAAATGAAAATAATTATAGGAATGAGGAAGAAAGAGRAAATTAGTGCTGTTACCAGGAAATCCTAGCCAGAGGGACCAGYTGTTGGGTGCTGCTGTATTCAGGAGCCTCCTTTTTCTCAGCATAATGCTTCTGGGAAACCTGTGCTACAGCGTCCCCTACTCCTACTGGACACACCTGTTTTGTGTGTATTGGCTTAAAGGTAGAAATATGGGTGTCTCTGAATAGTGGCTGGGATTCTGTTTCATAATTTCRTATGTTCTCTTGAAAAAGCAAAATCCCTCTTTTAAAGTTCCTATTACTTCTAAAATTCCTATAATGATGGTTAAACCCCCAAATCTCATGACAGGAGGGCTGTTATACAGCCTTTTTGCTTGCCACCTCTGGTCTGCATTGTAGCTATGTGCTAATGTTTTCACTTCCTGCCAGAAGAAAAGTAAAAAAGTCACTATTTGTTGGATCGGWTGCCTCAGGTTTTCCAGGTTGATGTATCCCCATCCCTTCTTTCCAAAATTGTTGTCCGAGGGCCAGTATGGTTGTTTTCCTATGCTTTTCTTGTTGATTCTATTTGCATTACTGAAACTTTGAACACTTTTTTCCCCATTTGTTTTTTCTTTTCTTTCTTTTCTTTCAGAAAACTGGCCTACCTTTTGCTTGTGCAGTTTTTCCCCACAAAAGCAATCCTTACTTTTGTGGGAATAGAAGTGAATTGAGGGTTCTGACTGGAGCATTCAAATCACTGCAATTTAAAAATTGCCAGACTGAGGGTGACCTTCAAACAGAAGGTGCAAAAGTTTCAGTTTTCTAGCATGTTTTAAAAAAGAATTTAAACYAAGAGCATCCACAGGCAAACTCATTTTTCTCCTTCCATCTTCCAGGGAAAGCTGATTTGATATTTTGTGAGAGCAACATATATTGACAGAGACCACAATCTTCTTTATTAATGACTGCAAGGTTGCGGTGTGAAAATTTGTCTCAGTCTTCAATGCACTGCAAATGTATTCTTGCATGGCAAGCCTGAAATTGCAGTAATACTGTTTTCTATTATGTTGTAAATTGACCTTCTACAATAAAAAGGCAGCACAAGAGAACAGCCTGGATAATACTACAGTTACTTCTTGGATTTTTTAGAGACTTGGTGCTTCCCACCTTTGACCTTGTGAATTYTGCAGATAATAAAGAAATAATAAATACTTTGTGCAGCTTAAGTTCAGAGTAGGTTAGATCAAAACTAAAAGGGGACTGTGACAAACTGTAGCTGAATTTTAAATGAGTATAAGACTATTATGACTACTGATGTCATGAATCCTAAGTTCTATATTAAGGTCAAGATAATGGCTTAGTGTTTTATGAGCCTTTGTAGTCAGAGCGGCACCATCTCTTTAATCTTAACTTTGCCTCGAGCCAAAATAAATCTCAATGTTGTAAACTCTATTGTAACACAACTGCCCTGTTCAGGAATGATCATTTTTTTCTAAATGTCACTAATGTCTTTCTGTGGCAAAACAAGAAAGGAAATCTTGCTCCTCTTGAAATTGCAAATCTGGAAGTATTGTAGCTTTTCTGTGTGAACTGAGTCTTTATTGTTGAGCATTTYATCTCCAGCATTTTGAACTTGTTCAGTTATTTTCATCACAGCAAAGTCAGGTTGAAAAGAAAACTGACTGCCATCTTCAGTGGCATTCTCTGAATGTGCACTGCTTATTTGTTTATGCATCTGCCGTACTCCCAGATATATTTGAATAAATCAAAAGTGGACCTTATGAGTGTCTGTCTGAATGTTTGAAAAAGAACTGCCTTGATTGGGTGGAGGGAAAGTAGCATGTAGGGTAGGTACTTTTTTCCATGAATGTCACAGCCCTATAGTTTTGTTGCCTCAACCAAAAATATGTACGACCGTGCCTATGCACCACACCCAGTATAATGGATTTGTCAGAGGAGCCCTTCTAGAGGTGATACCTCTGTGATTTTCCTTAACATTGTGAACATTGTGCTCCTACTGTTGTTTTCCTCATATTTTGCTTTTGGTACTTTGTTGTCAGCTTTTTTTTTTTTTTATTAGCATGTATCTATTCAGCATCTGTTCCTTCTTTTTAGGATCTTAAAAATTGGGAGATCATTTAGAGATGCAGACAGGCTCCTTCACAGTGTACTGTGAKAGAGTTTGTAATTTCATGCAGCATTCTTTGATGAGACACAGGGTGCATCCTGGATTACTCTGCACATGAGATGATTTCCATGTTGCCACCCATTCCTAGAGAAAGCTGATAACAGAGTGCATGGATGGATAGGTATCATAATTATTTGCTAAAGTGAAACAAAGAGTAAGCAGTGTTTAATAGCCAGTTTAGTTCATTACACTGTCCTAGAGAAACATCATGAGAAGAATGCATTTTTCATCTCTGTTTTTTTATAAGGAATAATTTTACATTCGTTCACTCTCATATTCTGGATGCTCATCTGGTGAACAATATCCCTGACCATGAATGGCAARGTGGACTAGATGATCTTTTGAGGGCTCTTTCAACTAAAACCCTTCTATAATTCTATTTMGTCTTGGCTCATCCAATCTGCCTCCACAGCAGCGAAGAGAGATGCCGGCAGAAGATGATTTGGACTCTCCAACGCACGGAGGGAACCTTGTTTGGTGTTATGATAGGAAGCATAACTAGCATCTTGGTCAGACACCCTGGACTGAAGGGAAATCACTTTCGTAAAGCATTTTTAATGGGAACATTAAAGTATGGAAATACTCGCAGAAGGAAGAGATGGTGTGACTTTAGCACCAGATACTCTGATACACTGAAACTCTTTAACCCTGGAGGAAAATCTTACCTCTCATACTAACCTTCTTTGGTACATGGCAAACAAAGTTTGCCATGTTTTTTACCCGTAGACCATTGTAATTTAATTAAGATTCTTACCWATTGCTGTTCAAAGCCTAAATGGCACAGCAATCTGCATCCCTTTCTCTCTCCTTTTTTTTTTTTTGCTTGAAACTCCATTGCAAAATCCTGGTTTTTATCATCACTTCTTTGAAGCTTAAATCTGCTCTCTAAATATAATACAATATTATTTAATGCTCTCTTTGATGTATATTTATATCTTCAGAATCTCTGTAGAGTGACATTGGTCATTCACGCCAGACATTAGGTCTGCCATTCTTCCTTCCACTCATTCACCTTGCACCAAAGAGGATATGTGGATAAATCACTTCTTTTCTGCTGCCATGTTTGCCATCATTTAAYAGCCTTGTGTCGGGGCAGAAGTGCCTATAGGTTTTGAATCATGTGCGCTTGTGAAAATTAATCATTAAAAGTGAAAAAAATTTTAGTATGATGTAGTCAAAAAAGTTCTTCCCTCCATAGAAGTRCTGCTGAACAAATTTAAAAATGTCTTGTGTTTACAAATCCAGTTCATTCTGTTAAACCAACAATATTATTCAAGGCTATTTGGTCTGTGCATATTAAAGAGCTAAGTTTTTTTTATTGTTATGGTAGGATCTTGAGGAAAAAAATTAACAAAAGCCAATAAAAATGATTGGTGTAAATTATTGCACAATCTCTATACCAAGGCAAGGTTTGTGCAAGACACTGCACCAAGTGAATTTTGTTTAATTGTGTTTGATTTTTTTTTTTTTTATTGAAAACTGCAGTACTTTCAGACAAGGATCTGAACTGCTGCCACCTTCCTCTCCCGTGTATTTCTCACCAATTTATGGCATTAGAGCTTCTGGGTCTAGAGTGCCTTTAAAAAATTTTGTATGGTGTTAGGACAATGACATTTCTTTCCTATTTGAGATCTGCTGAAGTTACTGTATTGCTAATAAAAATGCTCTGAAAAATCACTGTTAAAGCTTAAAGCCTCTGGGGACTTCACACTGATGATATGATGCACACCAGCTCACCTCTGCAGAGATCCTGATTCATGCTCTTAAGTAAACCCGAAGTCTTGCTGCCTTAGACATTTAAACTTAACTTAAACTRAACTTATTTATGATGATAGATATAAATCTCTGCCCTGAGAAACAGTTACTGCCAGGATCTTGACCCTGCCTTAACTGATTATGACAGCTACTGTACTTCTATCTATCAGGTACTTTTCCCAATCCAATTGCAAAGGSAACTGGTTCTAAGAAAACCCTGTTTAAAGTCTGTCTGGTGGCAGAATTTAATAGCTGTTGACGTAACCCAATAAGCTGGTAGTAGCTTACAGGGAATAATGCATGTGACAAAATTAGCCACCACTAGCAAGTATGGGCAGCTGTCAGGCAGAGATGCTCTGGACTTCTTTGTGAGCACCAGCACCTCCTATGCTAGGGAAAATATTTTGCAGTGGTCATTTAAAACCAGGTCTCCTAAATGCTGTCCTGTGTTGGTAACAGGCTGTGAATTTAGAGGAGATATTTCTGTTTCCTGCTTGGCTGGGTGCAGACAAGGACTTGAAAGAATAAGCATTGTGAAGCCTGCAGTATGACAGGATAAGAACACTTGCAAAAGCAAGTGTAAAATGTGCTTTCTGCCTATGCCTGTGCAAATAAAACACGATTGTTCCAGTCTTGAACTAAGGTAAATGTCAAGGGAATATAGAAATTCTGTCTTTTTTTCCCATGTTGYGAAGTAAAATGTCCATAGTGATTTTTATTTTATCTTTGTGTTGTTTATCTCTATGAATGTGCCCATTGGTAACTTGTACACAAATACTTGGTCAGGTTTCTCATTTTACTACAAATATTGGGAGAAGATAGAACTTGTATTCCTCTACCAAGGAATACAAGAGGCACTCAAACTTGTATTCCTCTACCAAGGAGTACAGAGGCACTCAAATAATAAATTTTCTGCTTCTTAATATTTTTAAATGAAAGAAATTGTTAGTTTCTTCTGTGACTTATATTAATGTGTAAAAGTTAGGGCCACTTTTTTTTTTTTTTCTTTCTTACACATAGAACAATATAACTTCTGACTAGAGTCTTTTAATTTTATGCTATTTCAATTTTTAAAAAGATTTCACCTCAGAAGTATGTTTCTTTCTCCTGTAGCTATTTTTTCTGTTCAACAGTCCTCCAAATTTAATAATGAAAGCAGATCAATATTTTTGCAAGTAATTATTATATGTGTTAGAGTTCTTGCAGTTATTCCCATAAGGCTATAAGAGATGAATGGAGAGTACAAACCCTCTGCACACTCTGTGCATATGCAGACTCATTTGGGGGACAGCTTCATGTCACAGGCAGGTACAAGGACCCTCAGTGCCTGTAACTGAGRCAGGGAGATGAGGACAAAGAATTCGCTTTACCATATATGAATCTCAAGGGTGTTCGCCTTCTCAAAAGCCCCAGACTTGTTATATCCTCTTTTTGATCATTGCCACTTAAAGATGCAATTAATTAGATGTGTTTTAACTGCTTGTGTTAGAGTGGGATGATCCAGGGCCATTCRCTGAGCTTGAAGGGGAAGTAGAATGGGCAGCCCCATGGGCAGCCCCTGGCACTGTGCACCTCGCATCTTCCCACCACTGGAGCCCCTCCCAGTGCTCATTGCTGTTCTTCCTGAGGCTTAGGAAGCAGATAATTTGTCTTCCTAGTTATCACTGCTGATCAGGAATGTTGCTCTCCTCCTTTGAGGTTGCAGAGAAAAATGGTCTCTCTCCTTTGAGCTGCTGAGTACCGTCTGCAAAGTGGAAAGAAAAGTCTTTCACCTTAGAGACAAAAAATCTCCTTGTTTGCTTTGTCTTATCGGATATTTAGTGGTTATGAAATTTGTGAAAGGCAGTATGGAAATAATTTCAGAATAAT
Source organism: Cardinalis cardinalis (assembly GCA_014549065.1). NCBI lineage: Eukaryota > Metazoa > Chordata > Aves > Passeriformes > Cardinalidae > Cardinalis > Cardinalis cardinalis. The sequence continues at coordinate 1,183,151 of JACDOX010000004.1, forward strand.
ATACACTGGGCTTTATAGAAYGATTTTGGTACATACAAATGAAATATGTGATTGTAAACAGTTATTACAGTTGTATAAAGCTTCAAAGCAATTTTTGATGCTGGCACCTGAGACTATTTACATTTCCACAAAAGTATTTGACAGAGCAGACCTGTTACATGTGTAATGGCTAGAAAACTCTTTCCTTGGAATATGTTAAATCTGAGGTTGCATTCTAGGACACTTACAGCTCACAGTTTCTCCCTCTTTCTCTCTAACAAATTCACAGCAGATATGGCATGCAGGTCCCTGTGCTCTGCTGTGGGAAACAAGTGCAGAGCTGCCTKTACACATTGCGTATTAAAGAATTTTGCTATCCAAGCTGCAAGTGACATAGCTAGTAATAAACCTAGGTAAGATTAATGACAGGAGGGTGGGAAAATTTCTCAGAAACTGAACCACTTTGGTGGCACTAATAATTGTTATTCATTACAGGTTAGTTCCAGCAGCACAACAAACACTGTTGTCAAGCTTGCTAATTCCCTGAGCTTGTTTACCCACTTGTTTAAGAAGATTTTGTGCTTAGTGTTGTTTATTCATGTTCCTTTCTATCCTTTTCTAGGRCTGATTTTGATTTTTTCATGTTCTCCAGAGCAAGTGGATATGTTCCCTCTTTGCAGCTCTTGACATGGCAAAACCTGCTAAGAAGATGGAGTGAAAAGTTTCAGAAATATAAAAGGAATGCTGCTGCCTCTCAAACAAAGGAACAATTCTGTAAGGTTGGAGATACTTTTTAGCAATTGAGCAGAGGCAGTTATGCTTTGATTATCTTGAGAACACACATCTTTAAAAAAGATAAATAGTTTTGTGGGTTTCCTTTTTTTCCCCTAGATCTTTAGCAAATGAATTTGTTCTAGGCTCATTTACACTGAAAACTTCACTTTGGCACTGAAAGATAAATGATTGCCTTATGATAACTACATAGTACATTTATAATATAATTTCTATTTTTTATATTCCTCTTACTTCAGTTTTTATGATAGCTGAAATTATGGGAGATTTAGGAAATAAATTATATGAAGAAATTAAATAGTCTACAATGTCTTTAACGTCTCCATATACTAAGTTTTTAGGATAACCATGACACTTCTTTATTATCAYTTCTCCTCCAGTTCTCTTTTAATGTCTCTGCATCACATAGCTGTCCATACAGTCTGGTAACAAGAAAAGAATACGAGTAGAAAAAAAATCMTAATGTCCTAGCAGGAGGCCTCTCTACTTTCATTACTATAGCAATCAGAAAGCCTAACCAGAATYTGGTAAAGAATATCTTTTAAATTTTGGATTGATTTACCAGAATTCAAGAATCTGATTTCAAGTCAATAGAAAACAAATAAATAAAAAACCCAGAACAAAACATAATAGGGGGAAAATGATGCAGTGGTAAAATACCCAAGGCTTTATCCATAAAATCCAAGTGTGAGTAACAGATAACTGGCTCAAATTTCTGGTCCTTTGATATTGAGTGAGGAGGTTGACTCAAAGACCTTAAATTAGCCTTTGCTCTGAATTGCCTCATGAAAGAATTGTCCCTCTGCCACTGGCTCTAAAGAAATCCTGTATGAGTAGCTGGATGTGGTAAATGATATGAAAATTAGCCCCTCAGAGGATGCTATTTTCCTTTATGTGTTTTCTTTTAACTCTAATAGAGGGACTTTGTGTATACTTGAGTGGTATCCAGCATGATGGCAAAGGATTCACCAGGGAACCTCTCATCTGCTGTCATGGTAAATTAATATTAAAATAAGAATTTCACATTTGAATCAAGTTGTTCATACTAGCAAGAATTATTAATAATATTTATTTAAGGAGACACGGTGGACCCAAGTAGAGTTCTGCCTAAGTTCTTAGGGGAAACACCCAGAAAAATCCAAAGTAGCATGACTGAGTCACTGAAAAAATCAATAGAAATGAAAAATGAGTAACAGCAGCTAGAATAACCAGAACTGCTCTCCTCTCTTCAAGACCAGATCATGCCAATAAATTTAATGTCCAATATCAAATACTGAAATGTTGAAAGAGCACGAGAAAGCAAAGAAACTCTGACAAAATCTCATCAACATATCTGAGCTAAGATCTTGCCCTTAAATTGGATTCCAACACAACATGCTGTTCAAATGACCCCTTCTTAAAAAGACTGCCAAAAACTGCAGTAAGTGAAGACCTGTGCTGGCCTCTGCTTTCTCTGGGTAATATATACCTTGGGGAAAGGAAATAACTCACAGCATAATAAAGTTAGATCTATAATTTCTAGGGTATTTTGTATTGTCCTTTCAGATAATGTAAGGTCAGTAGATAAATCTAAAAAAGTAAAATGTCAGAACAAGCATCAACCTTGTCTTCTGTAAAAAGCGATCTTGACATAATCCAAAACAAAGATTTATAAGATCACGTCCTTGTAAATAATGTTCCTGAATGCTAAGATCAAAATRGTCAATAAGAGTTTAACATGGGTGGCAGCCCTCTCAGTTATGAACAAACTGGTAAGAATTTCTTGTTTCCTCACCATTCCATGGATACAGGAAACACAGGCTAGGTACAATATCAGTGTCCAAAACTTAGACCAAAGTTCATTTTTTCCCACATTTTCCCTTATTACTTTGTTTATTGACAAAAAAGGTTTCTATCTGGATTCATATTACTGTTTGTATCTTGGATGAATGACTGGATAATGATGCTGAGGTAGGTGTCTTCCACCTGTAACTCTGTTACTTTGCTTCAAAATCTGGCAAGTTGTGTATTTTTGTAATGCAGTCATTATTCACTCTGCTTTTTGGAAAAATGTATTGTGACCAGAAGCATTTGTACAAGAAACAGGAAATCAGGAATGTAACAGTAATTCCTACCATAAAGCAAAATGACCAGTGAAACTTTTAGAAGGGGCCACAAATCTTTACAATGCAAGGCTACCATTGGAGACTGGATTGCTTTATGAAAAATGTCCTGTCCTCTAAAATTCTTTYCCACCTCATTCCGAACATTTTTAGCAACAAACTAGTTTGCTTTTTCTTTGTATATAATTTTTGTTAGATGGGCAGTAGCTGAGAAACCTGGACTTGTGTGTATTTTGCAGGAATTGAGATGTGAATTCTGGTTTTCTCAGAGCCATAACTTGCAAATGCATGAGGAAAGTTACATGCTTATCTATCAGTGTGGGTGGAAATASACAGGCATATGTAGATATGTGTGGGTAAAATGAAAGCACACCCCCCAACGTTTTATCATAATTTTAAACAGGTGCAGACAGTGTTTGTTACTTTCAAGACCTAATTTCTATGCTTTTCTCTTTTGGTTCAAAATTAGGAACAGGCTCCATTTTTGTGCAAAGGTCTTCAGATTTGGTTTCTAGGCCTCAAGACAGATATGGAAAACTAGGGTGAGGCTGTTCCACTTCACTGGTGCTCACAGGCTGTATGCATAAGCTTGTAAAACCTGGAYTCTGCATGTCATCTGGATGATATAATGTATGACTCTGTGCCATGTGTGCTTATAACTGAGGTTTTTTTGACATGATAAGGTGTAATTTTCAGTTCTTAACACCTGTGCAGAATCTGTTGCCCTGCAATTCACTTATAGAATATGTATGATCTTACACAAGCAACTAGGATGTTTCCTCTCTGAACGTATCAGGCCCTGTACTAGGACTAAGCTGCTTTGCAGGCTTGCATGGAGAGCACAAGCTTTTAAAAGTCCATGTGAAAGTTTGTTGAGACCTCTGATAAAAATCAGAGGCTTTGCAGTTCATCAATTGCTACTTAGAATAATAGGAATAAGGACTATTCTCTCCTTTTAATTAACTGGCTGGTGGATGAAGCACTAAGAGATAAACTGTTTGTTAAAGCTTAAGAGTACACCACAGAAGTCTGAGTCAGTATTGTTACTTGAATGCATCAATGAATAACAATGAAAGTCGTATAATGAAAAGTTTTTTCCTCTCATTTAATTCTAATATGCCATAATGGAAGCTTGTGTGGTATGAGAAGCCTTTTCATATATAATTATATTGTTGAAAGCCCCCCAAAAATGAAAATTGTAAATTCTGAAGGCCGCAGAAGGACAGATRAATGAATGGAAAATTCCACTGAGCATTTTATCAGCTTCCTGCCATTCTCTGAACAGTGCCAGATAAAACCCCCAGTGCTTAAAGGTCTTGTGAAAGGCTGTGCAGAAGCTTGTAAAATGTGTATTAATTATAGAAAGTACATCATAGTCTCCTCAAACTTCAGTTAGTTTTCTTGAAATACACAAACAGCTCTAGCACTTCCCCATCTGGCCAAGATGGCTGCTTTTAAGATTGAAATTGCTGAACTGTCTTTAAGAAATTAATTGGCCAAAGACTCTTATTATTTGCAAATAGAGTTTTAGCTTATATCCTGCTGTTTTTCATGCACTTTCTATTATAGACAGAGTAGATAGTGAGATGAGCCCTTCACTTTGTTCAGCAGATGCTGCTAGAAGACACTGATCTGAAAAGCTTAGACCTCATCACAGGCACTTGGGCTCAATCTGTTTATGATGGCTATTCATGTCAAMAATTTTCCAATTTCAGAATATGAAATTAGGGATGCATGGTATTCTATCTATCCTACAAAACTTGAAAATTCTGCATATTTCAGAATTTAGGAATGTGTTATTAGGAAATGGAGAAGCACCCTGAAATATTTTTTGGGTAACAACTTGGAAAAAATTTCTAAATCTGGACATTCAGAAACACACACACATACACAGAGGGAAAAAGAAAAGAACGTGGAAGTTTATTAATTTTAGAAGCTGAATTTTTTCAAAGATTGAGCATAGCCCATCCTCTCCTACTGTTAACTGTGGCATGGCCAACAGTTGTTGGGAAGAAGTGAGAAAGACCTTCCCTGAAATTATCTTTCTTGGAAACACTGAAATGCTTCAGTGACAGGCACACTCASGGTGAAGTCAGGGATGGGGTGTTGCTTTTGAGTGCTCCTACTGCTCCCCTCAGGAGAAGGAGAGGGAAAGGAGAAAGAAATGCAGCTGGAATGCAGACTTCAGGAGAAAGAATGGAAACAAATAGGGTATGAGTTTAGGGAAATACGAGCAAAGCTATGGAAGAAGTGGTATCAGAAGGTACCAGAAGATCACATAGAAATGAGAGACTTGAGCTAAATGGAGATGGAAATAGAAATAAATTGTGTATAATCAGTAGAAAAAACAATCTTGCAGAGCCCAGGTCTGGGAGGATCCAGTTGAAGTCTGTCTGTCCATGAGGCAAGCCTATTCCTTCCTTTTTCAAGTAATTCTGAACATTTTACAGCAGTTTCCTGAGTTGATATAATTACTGGTTGCCTTGCTTGTTTTAGTTTGTTGGGTTTTTAAATAAAGTTTTTGTTGCTATGGACAAAATTCCTTTGCATCCCCCTAGCATTTAACAGACCCATTGGATCAGCTGTTGGGTCACCTGGAGACTTCTGAATAGTTATGAAGTCAAAATAAAATTACGTTGAGGAATAAAATTAGTGCAGGAAGCTTGGTATGCAGCTGCAGAAGGAGCTGCACRTTGAGCTCCACGTGATGGGAGCCCCAAGCAAGAGACCAAAGCTGGTGCTGACCCTTTGCACAGGAAAGAGCACAGGGACCTGTGGCCCTGCCAGGTGACTGGACACGCAGGGACAGGGCAGGAGCCAATGACAGAGGAAAATCCCACACTATCACACACACACACTGTGAGGGAATAAAAGCCCAGGGGTTCCTTGGTTTGGGGTCCCTGCTCAGGGACACCAACCCAAGCTGTTATTCTGTTGTTACACCATGACTAAGCTCTTTTAAGGATCCAGATGCCTGAGGCTCTGCTATGAGAAACCAAGGGTTGAGCAGGAAAGGAAACCTTGTCTGGCTGTGCGGGTGTGGGGTGTGCAGGGAGCCAAGCGAGGCACCCACCGCTCCCTGGAGCCGCCAGCTGCAAAGGGGCCTGTCCCAGCTCAGGGGGTCCAAGTGTGTGACCGCCAGAGCAGCTCCCGGATGGAGCTACACACTATGAAACACCGTCTCCTCAGAAGGATCCCTTATCTCCCTGACAGCTGGAATTATACTAGCTTTCATCATCTGAGAAGCCTTCGCGTCAAAATGTAAAGTCTTACGAGCAGAACTAACAAGCACTAACGTCGAATGAATCCATGGCTGCCCACCTCCATTCCACACCTTCGAAGAACCTGCCTTCGTCCAAGTCCAAGAAAGGAAGGAGTCGAACCCCCATATGTTGGTTTCAAGCCAACCGCATAGACCACTTATGCTTCTTCCTCATAAAGAGATGTTAGTAAATACTGCAAATACTTATGAGAATGTCAACAAAATACATTTTTCTTTTGGGGATTCTTATGTGTGGAGAAACTTTGTTTCATCTTGATACGTTTTCTAGAAGAGTTTTACCAGACTTGTGGACTACTGTGCACATAAATTCTCTCTTTTTTCAAAGGAGAACTGGAAGAAAGCAATTCCTTATTTTTGCAGTAGTACTGTGAATGTGAACAAAAGCAGCTTCTCTCCATTCCAGTCAATCAGGAGTTTATGTTGCAAATGCATTTCAATTTTATCTCTGCTTACATTCTTGAGCAGTTCCTTTTTTATGTTGACACATGAAAGGCATGTTACCTTTGTCTTAATATTAAAGTACAAGTCAGGCTTGTCCTTTGCATCAACCAGGCCCTGGCTGATTCTGTTTGTGACTGGTAATGCAACTTCTGTTGATCATCATCACAGAGCAGTGCTGTCCTTCTGCAGGACTCATGGCTGCTCTGGGCAGGGTTGTCCTCTCTCCAGTTCTGTACTTCAGGGATTATGAAGTGGGTCTAAAAAACCCACAGCAAGCAAGATCCACTGCTTCCCACCACAGGAGCAAGGGGTTTATCATGTCCTGTAGGGAGGTCACTGAATGGCTGGTCACAGCTGCAATGCAATTCCTCTAAGAAGTCTGAACTATCTGACTGTGCTATTGGGGTTTTTTTTGGGTTTKTTTTTTTTTTTTGAGAGAAGGTCATTAATTTTCTGAAGTGCTGCATTTTAAATGAAAATAAGTTTTCTTAAGTCTTCACTATTTTTGTTTTAATTTATTTTGCTAACAGCTTCACCTAAGAAGTATAACACTGAGTGAAGTCTTAAGCTGGCTAATTGAATTTTCTTCTTTAGCCTGTGGTCAGGCCTGTTGTGGGTCACACAAACAGGGCAGTGAATCACAGAGTGGGAAGTCAGATGATGGCTCCAGCTGAGCGTGTTGGGCTTTTTGTCTGCGTGTTGGCAGTTTGCTGGATCAGAACCTGGGGTTAGGAGCCTTGGATCTCAGCAGGAGGAACAGCTCTGCCTCTGTGCTTGGCTTTTAGCTGTTTTTAGCAGAATTTAATTTGATTGTAGGTTAATATTCACACTTTTTAAAATCAGTTATTAGGGCTTGGATAGCTCTACTAATGTGTTTTATAAATTCCATTTACACCTGCACAAATCTTAGCGGGAGTTCAGCATTCACTGTGAATAAAATGTTTGGCTATTTTGCTCACAAATTTTTGTTCTTTGCCAGAGGCACTTAAAAAACAATGCTCCAGAAAAATGCTTAGGGACTCTGTGTGTGGGTTTTTTATTTTTTTGTTTCTCTTGTTTATTGCTGCTTTCCAGTGCCTCATCCACTTCTCCCTAGAGAGTGGAGAATAAAAAGGAAGTTCCACACAGTATTTTTCCTATCCTGAACTGGCATCCAAAATTCCTTTTTTTGGTCATCAGCAGCTGAAGCAGGTAGTGGAGCTGTTGGCTAATTTTTGTTGTAGATGAGTGTAAATTACAGAGAGCTGTCATCTGTGTCAGTCATTTCGGTGTTTTTGGCTTGTTTAGAGGAAATTTCTGGTGTCACAGTGACACTGGGCAGTTTCAATCAGGTTTAGATTTGTTCCAGGACCACTTGATTTGTGCCAAGCTTTTCCTTGCATAACGTCTGCTGAGATTTTTAGAGGGCACAAAAAAGTTCATTTTCTCAGGAGATGTCTAAGATATTTTGTGTAGCAGATGAGAAGGAAATTTAAGAGCATTCAGAATAGTATGGAGAAGTGGGAAGATTGGGAATCCTCCAGTCATTGCAGGTATGCATTCTTCTGTGGTGACATGTAAGGGCCAGGTGGAAAATGTCCTCTAGGCTTGAGAATATGAGTCTTTCTGCTTTTCTGCATCCATTGAGGATGGTAAGGATTGCCTGGAAATAATGCCTGAGTGGGTGTAGCTGTAGGTATCCTCTTGCTGTAAGCTGGACAGAAAGGTGGCTTCAAACTTTACAGCGTCTTGCTCTTGTTTTTAGCCRTGGGAAACCTGGATTTTTAAAAAACTCCTTTGTTTTCCTGAATATTATTTTTAACTATGTTCAAATGACAAAGTTGGAATATTTTTTTCTGTTAAAGCAACAGTGCAGGCCATGGATGAGCTGTAGAAGAATCTGCTTGGAAGAAGCAAATCTGCCCTAATTCTCCTGGCCTCTCCTGCTTGTAACAGTTGAGTAAATTCTATCAGAACCATTAGGACTAGAAGTAGAGTCAAGGAAGCCAGGGACGTTGCTTATTTGTACCTCAGTTGTATCCATTAGTTCTCAAAAGTCATGAGATGTTTCCATCTCATCTTTGAACTATCACCAGGACCTACATGAACAGCAAATGCTTCCCAACAAATTGGGTAACTCTTTTTGAACTCAGACACACAGATGCGAGGTGTAAAGAGGAACAAGACTGGAGATGCTGCTTCTCTGTCTGTTTGTGTCGTGTTAGGAGTTGCACCTACCTCAGAGACAGTGATTAATAATCCAAGTTAGTGTTAGAGGTTAYAAATGCCCTTGGCTGCTAAGGTTGGGTCACCAAAAGAATGCTGCAAAAATCTAGAAATAATCCCTAGAAAGACCTAGACAAAGACCTAGAAATAATTCATACTCCTCATGAATTATTTTCCATTGCTTTGTAATAGCAATGAACATTAATGTGTTCATTGGCCAATAATGTCAAGACCAGGGAAATGAAATAATGTGTGTTTCAGAGGCTGGGTAGGAACATAACTTCACATGAATGTKTGWGGGTGTGCAYACATGCTCTTTTTAGACCTTTGGTTGCCTTAAAAGCATGGCATGGATTACTTTTACACAGATTTTTTTACTGGTCTTTATAGTGCATATTTCCTTGGAATTAAAATGGAATATTGAAATAAAGCCTAAAATTCTCTTCACAAAGATTTGTTAAGGAAGAAAAAAACCTGGATAAAATGATGCTGTAAAATCTGCTTGCAGTTGATGTTTCACTGTATTAACAGTAGTGAAAGACTTTTATGTAACTTCACTCTTATACAAAGTCTCAAATAGAGCCTCTGTCTGTTTGATGATGACTCAACCATTGGAGGATCCAAAACCAAACTCCTGTTTGGGTTCTGTTACATCTTAAACTATGTGCTGATTTCTGCTAAAGCTCCTCTTTTCATGTAAAGAGGAATTATTTTTAACTATAAAAATATTTCTGCTTTGGTCTCCAATTGAAAGAAAAAGTGTTCTGTAAAAAAATAAAAAGTAAATACAATTCTTTAATTAAAAGTAATACTTTCACATCTCCCACACTTGAGCTGAAATGACAGAAAGTTAAAAGCTAAAATTTGTCACGGAAAACTCCAATCTGTATTAATTTCTTAAGCAGATTGTCGCAAAGACTTGAGGTTTGTCTGCAGCAAAAAGAAACAAAAAGATTAATTGAATAAAAAAAATTATTGGATAGAYAAATTCAGCAATGATTTTTTTTCTAAAGCTGGAATGTTAATGAAATCTTTCAACTATTTTTTGTTACTAAGCTGACTTTCAAACTCACCTGCCCCACAGGCCAGCTGTGCTAGTGCAAGTCCAAAGTAAAATCCAAGTACTGCACTTGGATTTGCAGAGAGACCATTTAATTACTGTCTGAGGATATTTGTATCAACTGGAACACATTAACAAAGACAATTCTGCTTTAAGATGTCCTTGATTTGGTCATATATAAAAGTAATCTGAAACATTTAAGCTTTCATCACACAGATGGAGTGATTTCTAAATTTGTAGCTTATTTAGTTAAACAGTACTTATATGCATCCACATTAATAAGTCCCAGCTCAGATCTTCATCATTAATTAACGATGGAATTGCTAAATCTGACGCAGATTGCACCAAGTGTCACACAGCACTGTCTGTCTGGGCACCAGCAGCCTGTGAGTTCCAGCAGCAGAAAAGGCAAACCCAGCTCTTGTCAGTGACAGTGACAGTGCAAAGGAAAATATGTGGGCTGTGTGTGTGGGCAGAATTCTTTCTTATCCACTGTCTCTCCCTTTGAGTGCTTTTGCTCATCAGCACCTGCCATTCATTTTTCCTTTAACTGTTGAGAATTTTCTTTAAGTCTTCACTTTTGAATTGTGTTTTCATCTTATGGAACTGTTCCATACAAAGTCTCTGAGATGGGCTGTCCTATTCATCTGTGTGTACACGCTGCTAATGCAGGTCCCCTTCACATCTTTATTCCTGKAATCTCTTCCTCTGACACCTGCTGTCTTGCCTTGCTCACACCACTCACAATGTTACTACAAAGATAATTTYTCTACTCTACTAATTTGAAATCAACTGTCTCTTTCAATTCCTCAGCTGCCATTCCTTCTCTCTAACATGAGTCKCTTGTCTTTATTTTTAAGACCTTTTCTTATGTTTCTCATATTTTTTGTTTACTACTGATATGTCTGTTTAAATCCCTGATTGACTGTGATACCCTGATGAATTGGAGATGACCACAGGTAAGATTTTAGTGCTTTGAATCATCTTTTGGCTTCCAAATTTAGATTGCAAGATGCTATTTCAAAATGAATAAATTTGTAGGTGTGCCCTTACTCACCTCACTGTATTYAGCAATGACCTCCAGGTCCCTGATTCCTTTTCAAACCAAAASTAGCAGACTTGCATTTAGAAAATTCTAGGGTCTAGAATTTTAAAGACTTACACTCTGTTGTGAATATATTCAAAAAGAAAATGCATTTTGAGATTTTACAGGCTGTGGAAGCAGAACGATGTCCATAGTAAATAAATTCATGTTGTTCKTTATTCCATTGAAAAGAATACAAGTTCAAAGAATGAGAAAGAGGACATGAGAGAAAGGCTTGGATTCAGGTAGCCTAATTTCTGGCTGAAAAGTTTTGAAATGCTCCCAGACCCTCCTCTTAACCCCAGCTGGTTATTCCTGGGAGCTGGTACAAGTACCCCTAGAGCATTTTGTGGGCCCTGTGTACAACTGTGGTAGTTCATGAACAATTTTGGTTCCCCCTCCCTTCTTCATCTCTCAGGATAGAGAAAAATCCTGTCCAAGCATACACCACTGCACTAGCTAGTGCCTTTACTTTCCAAACCAGCAGGAATTCACTTACTAATTCACTCTTCAAAACATGATTTATTCTGCAGAGCCATCTACTTTAATTACTATTTGAGCTTTCTAGAACCACAGGTCTGGGTAATTATTTTCATTGCCTCCCCTTGGTTGCTTATGCTGTATAGATCTACTCTTTAATGAGTCGCTCAGAGGCCAGAAGGAAAACTGAATTCCTGAAGTACAGGGTGTCTAGACAAAAATGCACAAGCAAATATTTCCGCTGTAAGCAAAGAGATAGTGTTTGCTTGTGACAAATCAGTTCTGAATAATTTCTTTCTAAGCTTGATGTGAGGTAGAGAGATCTTATCACAGGGATAAGAAAGGGGGAAAAAGGAATGTAGTGATGAGGGCAGTGATTTCATTGATTCATTTAATTATTGTTATTTAGAATGTTGAGAGTGTAGCCCCWCTGTGTCAGACACTGCTAGTGTATAATAAGAGACAGACAGTTGCTGCAGTATAGCGTCTACACAGATCAGTAATGCCAAAGTTAAAATTTATACTTTGGCAAAAATCATATGTGTATGCACTATCCTCTCATAATTGTACTTGGCATAGGTTTTTTGTATTGGCTGCAGCTTTTATTAGATGTTTACATTACAAGCAGCTGATTTCCACTTTTCATTACAAATACAGTCAACACAGTTATCCATACAGGATTTATTTTATTGGTGGATTTACAGTATMACACATGGGGCAATATGCTGGCCAGCTGTGTGCAGAGCCAGCTGTAGCTGAGGGGTGTTAAACTTGGGTGTGATGCTGCACAGGTGTGGCTGGCTGAGGAGGTTGTGCAGGGCCACAGGCACAGGGGACCTGATGGTTCCTGATGTGACAGTGGTGTCCCCGCTGCCCTGGGCTCTGGCAGCAGCCCTTCCCCAGCCCAGCCCGCCGATGACTGCCTGTGCCGAGCAAGCTTGCCCAGAGAGCACCCAGGCTGCTGAGTCATTCCCATGCCTCCCAATCCTGGAAAAACTTTATCTAGATAAACTCCAGGCACTGTCAGCACAAGGAAAAGAGATCTGCCAGAACTGGGTTACTGCTAATAAATTTGGCTGGACATAAGAGACCCTGAGTTGTTGATGCATGGTATTCTTCAGACCTGCCCTTGAACCTACAATTTCCACCTTTTTCTTCATTTCTCAGAACATTCCAAACATCTGTGCTTTCTGATAATGTAGGATATGCTACAGGTCTGAATAGGAAAGAGTTTTCCTATTTTGTGGAAAATTTCCCTACTGCCTCTGTAGCATAAATGGAATTTTTTGATGGTTGACCAGAAATTCTGTTTCACAGTGTAAGGTTAGGAATAAATGGCATCTTACATTGATACCGAGCACTTTTCTGATCACATTTCTTTGTATAACATCCTTAGAATGTTGGCACTGATTGAAGAAGTTGGATGAAATTATGATGACAGAGTTAAAGTAGTGGTGTGCTTCATGATTTTGTGTAGAAACAGAGAGATGAATTAAGATGTGCTTTGTGTACAAGGCTGTGTATTTTGTGTAAGTACTACGGAAAGAGAGAAGCAGTTGAGGGTACTCAGCCCTATACTGGAAACAACATGTACTAAAAAAATGAAACATATGAGAAAGAAAAATAGATTTGTATTCTTCTATCTTCCATGGGTGTGTTCCCCATCTCTGGTGTCAAGCCTTGTTTTCTGAAGTGTGTTTCTTCTCTGGTAGTGAAAACCATCTCTTTTATCATATGTCATGAAATGATAGCTCATTCTCTTGCCTCTAAGCTATCACGCACACTTAGAAAGAAACTCATCAATATAAATGTTTGTGTCTATGTCTGATTGGTTTCTCATGTTTGAAAAGGAAGAAAAGGGAGATTGATTGCAGAGGCCATAAAAGTAATGACGCGTTTAATGAAAACATACATTTTATAGGAAAAACACCCTTAAAAATTACTTGAAGCTGCTGCATATGAGTTAATGAAATTAAATGACCTTCAAATTTTGCTAATTTGACCTCGGGTTATCCCGTTGAACCTTCAGCCAGTTTTACATTTATTTGCATGCATGGCACTTATTTTTTTTACATTTAGTCTGTCTCAAGAGCTTTCAGCTCTCCCTATAGAACAGTGTGGCTGCAGAGATACACTGCAGTGGTTACACAGTGTGAAAACCTGGCTGCTGGCTCTCTGGCTGTCCCTGCAGGTGCAACTACCCTTCCTTCTCCCAGTCCTTCAGTTTCAACATCATAAAGTCCCAACACTTCCTGGTGTTGCCATAAATTTTCCTAGAGGAAACAGTGTCCCCTAAATTGTCTCCTCCTTGCTATTTCTTTTCATATCAAAACCAAACCATAACCAGGTCGAGCCCAAAATGTGGCTGCATGACTGTTTTCTACAGGAACCGATGTCAGAAAGACTCTATAGATAGAAGTGAACAACTGTGGGATTGAGACAGCATTGTCAGGCCAGTCCATCTCTCTGAGGTAGTGCTTGTTCATGGAAAGGAACACAAAAAAGAACACAAAGTGAAGACTTTGGTATGTTGTAAGTGTGGTGGCTCTGATGGCATCCGTCCTCATGACCACTCTTATCCCAAGTGATAATGAAAGGCTCATGTTCACATTGGTCAAAACTATCCTTCTGTACAATGGATGAGTTGTCTCAACACCACCTAACATTTGGATTCTTGTTATGCAGCCCTTTGGTCTTTGAGATGTTGTAGTAATAATCAATAATTATAGTGAATAAAATTAATTGCTCATTAATAATTGATTGTATTAGTGGGATTTTGTTGTTTTAAGTTGCAAGTAAATACTGAGGAGGCTGTGTTGCAGCATGCAAGAACTTTTTAAAGTTTTTTGCTAGTTTTTTTTTTTTTTTAATTGTTTGTTTTTATGATTTTCCTGGACACATATTGTGCAGCCCCAGCTGTGGTATAAGGCCAGTGGGGAAGTTAGATCAAACAGAACTGGGAGGCATCATGAGGTGCAGCCATGTCCATAATTTACAGAAGCTAGTCCCCAGAAGGAACTGTCTGTTGAACCTCCCCTGGGTTTATTCACCAAGGGAGTTAGAGCCCAAGGGTGAGGTAGCACACGCATGATGTGAGTGGGCAGGACTCATCCTCCTGGGCTAGTACAAGTGGCTGTGACTTGTAGGTTGTCTCTCAGGTGGGATAGACGTGGTACCAGGTGCAGCACTAGGATGGATCACATCCCTGCTGGAGCACAGACTATGTCATGGCTCCCTGCTTCACTGGTGTCTTACCCCCGAAGAACTTCCTCATTCATTTATGCTATAAAACACTCTTGGGTATACTTGAAGCACCAATGAAACTTATGAACAACTGAAAACTCTTGTCCCGAGGGTCCCTCTGGTGGTCCTTGGTGGTTGTCAACCYTAAAGTTATACCTGACTGCTTAAACTTGATGTTTCTTCCCAAATTTGRAGCTGAGTTGGCAGTACTAGTCTGGTTCACTATTTTTTGTCCTCTTTTTGGTTAATGTTCAGTATGGTTTGCAGAATGAGCACTGTATTTTTCCGCCAGCTGGGCAAATTTCCTCTTCATCTGGCAACAACCTGATATTTAGTATCTTGTCTGAGTAGCTGGAAAAATAGTAGGCATGAAAAATCCCTAGTGCTGAATGAAGGTAAAAGTCTTGATCAAAAGACTCAGTTAGATGGTACCTCTCCTACCATCACTCTGAGAAAAGAATTTAGCTCTTTACAGATACAYATTAGGAGAGGCTACAGGTGTCCTGAAATTTTGGCACAGCTGCAGGTACCTAGGAGCTGAGACACTCTGCTTTTCCTCTAATCATGGCAACATCTTCAAATACCAGGCAGATACCACAGTCCATTTATTGCAACAGGGAAACAGCAAATAAATAGCTTGCMTGTGTTCCACAGGAAAGGGTCTGGAATGGAAAATGGCAGATGTGTCATTCACTTCTGTCTACCTGTTATGGCCTGATGTGGCAAAACATCTGTGTGCAGTCCCGTGAGCACCTAGCTCTCTGAGAGGTGCCACCTCACATCTAATTTCATAAACAGGGAAGRTGTACACCATAAAAATCCACGAGAATCTGAACACAGCCTGCTGGTTGCAGAAAAGCCACTAACTGGCAATAGAGGGACAGTGTGAAACTGAAGCACATTTCTGATAACCCTGATTTTATTCACCTAGCTTCAGACCACCAGGCTGTTGGAAGACTAATTTAGTGCTGGGCTATAGATAAATAGATAGGTAGATATAGATATAGATATAGATATAGATATAGATATAGATGATATAGATATAGATATAGATATAGATATAGATATAGATATAGATATAGATATATATGATATAGATATAGATATAGATATCAGGGGTTTTTTTAAGGTAGAGGAAATGGAGTTGAAAACCTTGTTTCATTTCAACTGATTTTAATATCTGAGTAAAACAGAAAGCTACCATTTGGCTGTTCATTTCTCTATTTCTCTCTCATTATAAGATTTCTGGAAGAGGGCAAATAATAGACTGTTTTTTAAAGCGGATGCAGTGGTACTCATTTCCCTTTTAAGATGCATTGTAATGTCCTGGGACAGTGCTTTGCAGCATATTAACACTATTTTACATTGCTCTAAAATTATATTAAGACTGTTTTTGACAAATCTGTTTGGGTTTTTTTTTTTATTAAGACAAGCCTTTTTCAAGAATTCATGGAAAGACAGTAACATTTAAAGTGTTGTCATAAACCACATGAAGGTCTTTATAATTCCACCACAAATCCTCGCTTACTATTTATACTTAACTCTCCCCCTCTGAGAAATGGTAGGAGTTGCTCCTGTGGCTGCAGCATGCTGCTTTATTTGCAGTTTGGGATGCATAGGGATGTCATTTTCCCTCGGGGAGATTCAGATATCACTTCTAAGCCCTAGGTCT
The DNA here is from genome assembly GCA_014549065.1 of Cardinalis cardinalis. NCBI lineage: Eukaryota > Metazoa > Chordata > Aves > Passeriformes > Cardinalidae > Cardinalis > Cardinalis cardinalis. The sequence goes on from JACDOX010000004.1 coordinate 1,199,492, forward strand.
CACCTGTACAGGGAGAAGAAACCAGTGTAAGTAGTGGAAGTGATGCTGATAAATTCAGTGCAAGATGAAGACTGGCCCCCATTGGTTGCCATCCCACAGCTGCTCCCTACTGAATGGTTTTTCTCTCATTTCACCATTTCTTTGTCCCCTCTGGATGCCTGTGTCTTCYCTGACCATTTTGCTTACTGCCTTTGTGGCATTTGGATCCATTGACTGCCTTAAGGTGAGCTGAGGATTTCAGATATTCATGATCAGTAAATTTCACTGTGCAAACAAAATCATAAATCCTCAGTGCATGGGCAGGGCTGTCACGTTTCRGAATGGAGCTGCTTTTGTTCCTGATGTGCCTATCGAAAACACAGCGTGGACTCTCCATTCTCTGGGCTCTTTCATCTTCTGAGTGAACTGTGGACCTGAGTATTTTATTCTGGCATCCACAGAATTTACAATGCCTGTTTTGAAGCAGTCTTCCTGATAAGATGTATTGGGAAACAAGGAAATAAAAGTAGGCAAGGTACTTAGTTCAGGCATTTTTCTTCATAGGCAATGGGACTGATATGTTTTCTGGCTCTCAGAATAGGACTATTATCCTTTTAAGAAACTTTAGAACAGAAAGAGGCTGAGGCCCATCTAGGTCAATCCCCTCTAAATCTTCAGACATTATGTGATTATTTTCAAAATATGCAAAACATAACAAATAGTTTCAAAAATATTAGAAGTTTACCAGAAAGTGCTAGAGAAGATATTTCAAGAAGGCTGTGCTTCAATATACCTGTATCAGTCCTTGCTATTGGTTTCTTCTTCATATTACAAGCTTCTACATACAATGCTGTATAATTTTAGTCTAAAATTTGACCAAGACTCTACATGGTAAATTCCATGTTACTACAGAATAGCCATAAGCCACTCATTTCTGTCTTCTACACTACAATCTTCTTGTAATGCTGCAAATTATATAGTAATTACAGATGGGTTACATGGTCTCTTCAACCATTAGTACTCTGCAATTTGCAGTAGCAAATGGAGGATTTCTGTGTCTAAATTAACTTGTGTAGTAGCAGAAAAGAGGAGTTGTAATAACATGATCAAATGCAGGAACTAGGAAGGAGGTGAGGAAGCCTTTTTGCTGTTTTGTGTGTGTTAAGTRTTTTCCTAGATTTGTTTCCAGATGTGCCTGCTGGGGATATAACACAGCTACTGGCTTTACAGACTGATCTCAAAGAGGTCCCATGAAAACTAGATTTTTGTTAGGGATGTCCCCGGGGTTTTTATCCACCTTATCTTTGGCTAACACATATATTTAAGATTTTTCTGATTTTTTCCTCCCTTTTTTTTATTATAATCACAATTTTTCCCCTGTGCTTGGACTTACTTCTTTGGAATAAGCTCAATGATTTATTCCAGGTTTTTTCTGCCTCCTGAAATATACCTGATTCTTTTATCCAGAGAAGGCTGAGCTGGGCATGTCTGCAGACATCCTCTCCTGCTTCATTCTCTCTTTGATATATTTTACTTGCTCTTTAGTTTCTGGGTAGGTTGTTTCCAGCTATATGCCCCTAGGTCTTCAGTGTAAAGGAGAGCTTCTAGAAAGAGAAAGGAGGCTGTCAGATGAAAATGGATGACAAAGCTCCATTAACTTTGTATTGGTGGTGGATAGAGTAGGGACAAGTATGAAGCCTTTTTTTGGCATCAGGAATATTCATGCAGAACATACAATGAACCTTCTGCTTCCTCTGAAATGTTTGTTCCCAGTGTGCCAGCAGCTTCCCTCTGACCTCAGTTCCTCCCTGGTACTTGCAGGAAACCTTTGTGCACAGCCCTTGGAAAGGTGCAGGGTACTATCTTCCCAGCTGGTGTTGATGCTGTTAGACACACAGCTGGCTGGCTGCAGTCACCCAGGAGCAGTACTGGCACAGTCCCTGTAGTAAAGTTACAGACCTGATAATTATCTCAAGCTACTCAACCTTGCATGCCTTCAGCATCTTGATAAGAGAAGGCAATCTTACCCTGAGCACTCGCAGATTCTCACTCCCTTTGTAACTGTCAAGGATATTGCTTTTCCCACCAGCTCCCTCCCAAACACATCCACCTGAGAACACAGCTCGTGCAGGCAGTGTTTGGGTGTGGAGGAGCCCATCTGCTCACAGCCACAGCAGGCAAGGGGTTAGGTGCCAGCCAAGAAAGCGGAGCCAAGAGGGGTCACCCTTCCTGTGCCAAGCACAGTGAAACACAGGTGCAGCACAGTCCACACCATGTCTGGCCATGTCAGACACAGCCTCTGGCAGGCTCCGTGCCCTTGCTGAGTTTTGTGGTTGTTCTGTGCCTGCACTGACAAGGGCRTGCACAGGCAGGGATGCACGGCAACTGGAAGATGTAGATAGRGAAGGATTCTCCTGCTCTCAGCCCTACATGTCATCCTCCATACCATTCTCTGAGAATTGGATGTCTGAGATTCTGTTGTAGGAAACCTAGGGCATAGAATTTTCTTTCCCATTCTAAGGTGATTTAAAGGGTGGTGATAGGACTGCCTGTGGCCTGTGCTGCTGGGGGCCTGTGCTGCTGGAGGCTTAGTGACCTGTAGCATGCTCCTACCTGGCAGATGTTCATGTCTCTCTCCAGGTAGCCAGCACAAAAGTTGTAGGTGTGGATGTCCCTCACATATCACTGGCTGTTGTTCAGAGCTGGACATCRATGAGGTGGATTTTGGCCTCCTACAGGACAACACTTGGCCTTTGAGCTGTCAGCACAGAAAAGAAYGAGCACCCAGCAGRTCATTGTCAGTTCTCACCTGCCTGAGGGTGGCCTCCTTCCCTAGGSCTTGGCTTGGTCTCTGGAAAGGTGCTGCTATGTCCTTTCTGTCTGGCTTCGGGGAGAGGGCCAGGTCTATCTCTCCAGAGCCATACATCCTACATCCCCACTCTGACTTTGGCTTCTGCTCTTGGGAAAGACAAACCTGTCTCCCAGTGCACCAAGCGTGCCCTCAGGACACAAGTTCCCTTTGGGAACTCACCTCTCGAAGTGCTGGAACTCCAGGCAGTAGCATAGCAGGAGTTAGAATGGAACCAGGCACAAAGGCCAGCTCTAAGSAGGGCTTGCACTGGACAGGTTGCTCCATTCCAGTAAGGTGATGTTATTCCTCTGGTGGACAGCACTGTACTGTTGGTGAACCAGCAGCTGCTCAATCTGGTRCACTTTGGCCCCAGGGCCCAGCTTACTCAACTGGATGATCCTGATCACTACATGCCATATACCAATGTTCCTGGGAGTCAGATGGAGAAAAGGTTTGGAGGGACCAGAGCCATGAGCTGCAGCAGGCCAGCAGTTCCCTACTTTCTGCTTCACAAGGCAGAAGCACCAGGAATATTGCCCAGAGGCTGCTAGGGAGCAGTGGCTCAAGCCCAGCCTTCTCCAGACCAGTCTCTCATGCAGACTCTGCAGTGCCCAGGCACTGGGTGCACTGTAAGGAGAAGGCATAGGAACAGCACATGGTATTGCTAACAGGGCATGTGTTCATGTTGAGATGTCCYCACCCTTGTCCTCCTTACCTGGCCTTGATGAAGCAGTGGGCTGCTGTGAGGACCCACCACGTGCTGGTGAGGGACCTCCTGCGCATACACCACTTGTCTGGTATGAGGAGCCAAGACAAGGCCCCTGGCTGGGGCCTGTGTGGGGCCCACAGTGTGTGTCATGCTGTAGTCATCAGCCATGGACTGGGTTCCACTGGTCCCTCTGTAAGCAGAAAGTCATCACTGTCCTGCTTGATGGCTTGCTGCTGCTCAGGCTCGAGGTYAGCTCTGCCCTTGAGAGGGTCTGCCCTACCCCATCAGGGTCTGCCCTACCCACCTGGCACTGCATGGACAGCAGGCCAAGAGAAACTTTTGGCATCTGCATCCGTCCACCCCAGCACCTGGGTGCTGGCAAGGAACTGYGGCTTCCCCACATGGTATGACCGGGGGACACACACAGGCACCTTCCAGGGAAACCCCTAAATATCAGCCAAGCTCCTTTCCAGAGCCTGGGGCCTCTTATCCACATGTCCCATGTTCCCAGCACAGGCCCACGCGTGGCCAGGATGATGAGAAGGCACAGTAAATACATCACTGCCAGTGGCAAGTCAGCTGCAGAAATGAGGGCTCCTTGCCCTCAGCACGGCCACAGCCGCAGTTCCTGTGCATTGCCCACAGCGCCCTCAGCTCCAGGGCTGATGGTACAGAGGGGCTGGTTCCAGGTCCCAGACCTCTGAGCCAGTGGAAGAGTTGGGAATGGTGGCTGGGTGGAGCAGCACCATTCATAAAGGCATAGAGGCATAGAATGGTTTGAGTTAAAAATCATGTAGTTCCAAACCCCCTGCCATGGCCATCTTGAGCAGGGATACTTTGCACTGGGCCAGCTTGCTTGAAGCCCTGTCTGAACTGGCTGGGAACACTTCCAGGGATGGGGCATGCATTCCTGCCCTGGGCAATGCATTCCTCTCTAGCTTTCCTCTGCTTGCAGGGTGAGGATGTGCAGGCCCTGGGGCAGGCAGCCATGCCTGGCTCCCTGCACTGCCTGCCAACAGCTCACAGGAAAACGCTMCATGTGCCATCGCTGCCACTTTGGGAAGCGTGTTCGCTGCCACCCTGCTCTCTGCAGCTGTTTGCCACCAGCTCCTTCACACAAATAATACAGGCTGAGAATATGGCTCCTGCAGGCAGCATGTGTGCATTTGGGAGTGGAGCAGCCAGACATAGTGGGCAAGCAGTGAGGGCAAGCGCAGTAAGCCAAGCAGGCTCACCTTTTCTGTGTGGAGCATGGTGAAAAGTAGGTGCAATTGTTGATAAGATGGACAATTTTCCTTTAATAATTTGAAGTATGAAAATTATATGGATTTTTTTCCTGTCATGTTGTATCTCAATACAAGTAAATTCTGTCATGAATGTGTGGAATTTGGGCCTGAATGTATAACATGAAAGATATCTGTGTCACTGCTCTATGAGATTACTTAGCTGCTGTCAGCCCTCTCTCTGAAGGACTATATAACTGCTAAGTACTTCTCACAAAGAACAAGGCATAGAGAAAACACTAATGAAAGCACAGGTCATTAAGAAGCATTTAGATCTTTCTGATAAAATCTAGCTTTGCTTTTTGTGCCAGCTACACACAATTAAACAGATTAAATTAGGCTGCACTGAGCTCTGGGTGGCCACACCAGCTGCTTCTGATACCCAAGTTGCTTCTTTAAAGTTCGCTCAGAAATTTCTACAGCCTAATGTAGTTTTCAGTCTGCAGTGCTTTCCCATGGACTGATAATATTATCCCTGTGAACAAAACCATATGTAATCCCTGCTCTTCTCTAAAGTAAGATTAGAAGGTGCTTAAAATGCACACGGAAGCAAAGCATGCGCATGATTAGCATCACCAGCTCCTTTCTCAACTGAGTAACTTTCCCTGTTTTCATGGTATATAYTTCCAGTTCCCTGGAGTCAGTGTGGTCATGGCTAGAAGGCAGTCAATGTGAGATCTTATATATTTCTATGCATAGTGTTTCTATGTAAGKAAATAATGCTCTGAAATTTCAGTTTAACAGAGTTAAGCTCTGGTAGCAACAATCTCCCTGGCAGAGTTACCACCTGGGCTAAGTGCCTTGCGTGTGTCATGCACCAGGCTGATGTATCAGTACAGCTCCAGGTACCCAGAAACCTGCCCAGTGGGAGCAGGCTCAAAATGGCCTTAGATGACTCACTGATACAGCTTTGTGGAATATGAAAACGTCAAAGATCCTGTTCTACAATGTGAGACCCAGCTGCTTTAAAGTGCCTGCCAACACAGGCCCACAGAAGCTGGATACCTTAGCTGCATTCTACTTTCTGTCTAATTTACAGTTTGAATTTTTGGAGACTAAGACAGTTATGGCAAATCATCATAGGCTTTTCAATGAACTGTCTGCAGGAATCCCTATCTGCTGCTGGAAAGTACAGAACAAGCCAAAAATTGAAACAAAAAAAGGTATAAAATCTTCTCTTTCCCTCATCCAGTATGCTCTTGTCATTGCTCATCCAAACACCCAGAGCTCCCAGGCTTCCTACACTCATCTGTCAGCCTTCCTGGAGAATCATGTTCAAAGAAGTGGACCAGAAATAGTTATGGCCTTCTCCACTGTAAAGCATGTTTGCTCTTCATTTCACTCCTTCCTCTCCTCACTGCATCAAAATGAAGCCTCTTGGTATGTGGCCAGAACTCTCAAATATGGCAGAATCAAAGCTGCATTTTTGATTGCAGTGTCTCTTCTATGTGTGAATGTAGACAATGAAAGGCTCTTGAACATCCTTAACCAAAAAAAAGGAAAAATAGCCTCTAAAAATTAACTTGCTGACAGATGGATGTATACAATTAATATGTGCATATATACCTGTTATTCTAGTCCCATATTGTGACATGCCCTTTTAATGTTTTCATTCAGAGCAGGGAAGAAAAGACATGCAGGAAGAAGAAAGAGTGAAAGACTTGGCAAAGAGGTAAAATCTCTCTTTGCAACTGAGGTAAACTTTTTGGGCACCTAAATATTTGAGTGTCTCTTTCAAATTTTTTTAGAAGTGCCCAGGTTTCAGGGAGCACTTGTCCTCCCACAGTGATGGTTACCTGAACTGTCAGTGCCAGATGAACATCTGCCAACACTTGTTGTTTTGGGAAATGCAGACCCAATGGGTTTACACTTCTCATTGTCAACCTCTTTCAAGGAGTTGGTGAACAGTTTGCATGTGCACTGGTTTTACTGTTTGAATGGCTTCTCCATTCTTATGGCTCACCTTTTTCTCAGTGAGAGGTTGAATTTCTGGTATGACAATAACTGTCCATACAAAAGTTAGAGTTCAATAAATTTTAGAAGAGAGACACTTAAGCATTGATGAAGRCACAATATTCTAAATATGTCTTAAAACCACCAAAGGTCACACACAGATTTTCTCCCTCCTTTACTTCCCTTCCAGCCTTTGTCATTCTTGTTGCTTTCTGATGCCTATCTGGATTTTTGATACCCTGGGGTGGCTAAACTTGAGGGATGGAGGTACTTAAAATGGTATTTAAAAATTACACCACTTAATGTTCAAACAACTCTACTGTTTCTAACCCCTTTTCTTTCCTGTGAAAATTTATGGTCTGCTAGAATAGAAAGTAGTGCTCATTTGCATAACTTGACAATTTTATAATGTGTCATTTTAGTGTCAAACAGGAGAAATTAAAAGCATGTGGTAATTTTTTWAAAAAATGGAAACAGAAGTCAAAACATTTGGAGAAATACCTCACACTGAATGTTTATTGAGTAATATCAGCTAGAAGCCCAACCTCTGCTGGCATAAAGGTCATCTAGAAAGTTCTGTTATTGAAMAAGATGCTGAACAACTAGTCTGAATGGGATATATTCTTTGTGCTGATTTAAATTTTACTAGAGAAATAYAGAATTTGGATAAACTACATGGCTGCTGCCTTTTCATTGCAGCCTGTTGCAGCATCCTGACTGTGTGTATAAATATTGGTATCTAGGATAGATGTTAAGTATGCATTAATATTTTTTAATTCATACAGTTTTGTGGTATTATGTCTTACAATTAGGTTGAGACATGTTTCAACTCTAAATCAATTCCCAAACAAAAAATAATTGAGGGTACTTAAAAACTAGCTGGAAGTGGTTGATCAGACTCTTCAATTAATTAGGAAAAAATCAAAGAGATGATGGAGCGTGTGTTGCAGAATCACAAGTGACTGCACCAAATAAGCTCAAATCAACAAAAAGCTAATAAGAAATCACATAATTACCTACAATATATTCTTGAAAGACAAGAAGAGTACAAAGTATCTACTTTATAAACAGAGGAAACTGAAACAGTAGAAAATATTTGGGTACTCCAGTGTTCTTCCCAATCCAAAGAAGTGCATCTTTTACATGGGTGTAAGGATAAAGTTGAAAGTTCCATAAGAATATTTTTATTAATTAAAAAAAAGGTAACTCTTCTCTTGCACAAAAATCAAGCTGAGAAAGATGGCATTTAAGTAAAAGTACTGCTTAARTGATTTTTGCGTGTTGAAATATATGAGGGGGATTGTAGTTGTGTCCAGACAGAGAGCAAAACTGTTATCTTGTTGAGCGTCAGAACTCACAGAAGTTTTGAAGAAAATTAGAGCTTTACTTCTGGGATTAAAGTCCAGGGTCCATCTGTATGTAGAACAAAGGAAGGAGCTCAGTCTGAGAAGGAATAAGCTGGCAAAAGCTTTTCTGGAATAAACAATGATCACTCACATTTTAACAAACTGTCAGTTTATAAAAAGTATCTCTTGTTTTTATTTGGCCTGTTAACAGCAATACATCAGGATGAAGTCACTCCAAATTCCAAATATAAAATGCAGATCTAAGTCCTGTCTGAATGTCCTATCCAATACAACAGCAAGTGAGGAAATAAAATTCCTACTGAGGCATGGGGATAGCAAGGAGAAGTGCACATTTGATTCACTGCATTAGCACAGGAATCTCCCACTGCCTGTAAAAAATCCTACTGTGGTAAAGTATCTCTGTTTCTGAAAACCATAACGGAAACAATCTTTGGAAATCATGACAGAGACTAAAATTAATTATATACACATATTATTTTTTTCCCTCTCTGGTCCCTAATAGACAACATTTTTGGAGCAGAAGAAAAATGTTTTTGTTTCCATGGCAACAATATCCACTCGTCTCGTYTCTGTCACAAACCATGGTTTCTGAGCATATTTACGAAAATTGAAATGTGGGCAACTCAGAATGATAAAGCCAAGTGCAGCAAATTTTCAACTAAATAAATATTTGTATTCAGTCTTGTATCCATCGGCTTTGAAAATTTTCAAGGTCAGGATATTTGTTTGCTCTGCTGATAGCATTCCCATTAAATACTTTGTCCTGTTGACAGCGAGAATTCTTATTTGAACGTGTCTTGAGTGTTGCTGATGCTACCCTTAAATAATTGAAGTAATTAAAGCAGAAAGCAGCACTGCATAACATCTTTCAGAACAGCAAAGAATGCCACCATAGCTCTTGAGGACTTAAGGCAGCTGGTATATACAGCATACAAGAATACATGCTGGAAGGTCAAGCCTTTAATTTATAAGTGGCTTCAGGGTGTCCTTCTTCTCACAGTGGGCAATGCTAACTGCGCTGTCAAAGTTCAGCAACAGCCTGTGCAGAAAAATGTTGAACTGATCTGCTCGGGCTCTGCTTTCTTCTTTTCAATTCCTTCTCAGCRCAAACCTCTCAGCTACAGATTCAGTCTCTTTCTTGTCTGTTGGACTTGTTTCTCTCTGAATAATTTCTTTATACTCACTGGGCCAGACTTTCAAGTCTTTGCTCCAGAAACATTTATTTGTAAAAGATGAAAAGAGAAATGGAGACTTGCACCAATATGTACACCTTGGTAGAACTTGGATGTGTGAAGCTGTATATTGATGTCAAGCCTCAGCTTTAAAAGTGTTTTCATTGGAGTAATTTCAACCCAAAGCAAAATATGGTTTTGGTTATTTTTTTTKATGGGAACTAAATTAAAAAAAAATCCACTGTTATCAAATTTAAAATATTACTTACAGGAAATGCTCAATGATCACATTTTCTCATTAAAATGTGCTGACAAATGATTTCTCCAGTATTTTTTTTCTGTAACTTTGAAGAAGTGGTTTGAATAGACAAAACAGGAACTATTGCAAGGACTGGAACTTCAGACTGAAAGTGATGCCTCTGATTGTGTTGCCTTCCTGCCTCCATAACTATTTATGTTTGTGTCTGCGGGGAACACACTGTGTACACTCTGCCTACACCACAGTGTACAAGCAGCCTGTGTTCAGAGGACTCTCTTCACGGGCCACAGCACGCTGATAACTCAGCTATAGGTGCAAGGCGACAAAGAAAAAGAAAACCCATGTGGCTTTTTCACCTATATGTGCTCCTGCTATATGTGCTGAAGCATGACAGGCCCAGAAGCACCATGGGTGCTGCAGAGAAGCTGGTTAAATGGTAGGAAGTGGTAGGCAATGAGAGAGACAGAGATTTTAATTTCCTCTCATTAGTCCTTTTCACTTAAGGTTTTWATTTTTTTTCAGATATATAAAAATGTTCTGTTTTGTTCTTATGTAAATGTTCTTATTTATCAAATCCAGTACTGACTTCTTAATAAACACCATCTGAGTGCATTACAATGCCTGCTCAGATCAGGTAAAGACCATCTAAGCTGAAACAAGAAATCAAAAAGATGCTGTTCCGGGTGCCCTTCTCACAGCCAGCTTTTTGCAGGTGGCTGCTCAGCATGCTRACAGATATCTGGCATCTCTAAGGTTGGGTATAAGGGAAAATGCCACAGTTAGAACTCTAGTGAGTGTGATGTTTTCTGCATGTACAACTCCTGATGTCAGGCTATTACTGCCTCTTTGAAAATAAAACTACCTTTAACTGTTGGCAGGCTTGGGATTCCTGTTAGGGCTTGTCTTGATTACCACAATAGCTGTGTTTCACCTCAGGGTACTATGTATTTCAGGTAGCCTGAGGTCAAAATACAAGTGAAAGCATTGCACTAGGTAACTGTGCACAAGGGTGCAGATTTTATCTCCACTGTGGTTTTAGCTCAGAATACATGATGCATGGGAGAGGATACCCTGAGGTGAAAAGGGAAGTTTTGCTGGCAGCGAGTTGGAGGCCTCTTTCCTGTTTCTTTTTTTCAGAAAAATGGCAGAAGCTTTGCTCGTTCCCTTTTGCTATGATTCCTTACGTGGGCCCATTTTGTAGCATTTTGTGTTTAGTACTGAGAATGAATCAGTGAGAAAAAAATACCATGGGTGCAACATGATGGATGCAAAAAACCTCACAGCCAAGTTGAGACACTGAATGAAGAATTACAATTGGATTTTACCACAAGGCATAAAACCTCTGAAAAATGTGAGTTTGTAATGGTAAGGCTATTGCTGACACAACCTTAACTTGAACATTGCCAATAGTCACGCTATCACTTTATATAGCAGTTTAATGGCCAGCTTTTTGCCTTGCCAGTGGGAACACAGCCAGTTGAGGTGATTGGGTTTGCATGCTATAAAGCAGCTCAACCTTGGAATCTGTTGATGTAAAAGCACTCATTCTTTATTAGCCAAATTTGAARTAATGGCCTGAAAATAGAAGCATGTGACTTGCATGTTTAATTTACACTGGTGCTGTGTACATATGACTGTCACCTCACATCCCGAGTTTAATGGACTTAATGAGCAGTTAAAATGTTTCAGGCAGTCTGCAATGGACATCTGTGGTGTCAGTCAACAGCTGCAGTTGGCAGTGTGTTCTTCAGAGTGACCCACGTGCAGGAGAGCCTGGCCTGCAGGAGCTGCTGCTTTTTATAGTTCAGGCAGTGCTCCTCAGCTGGCTTTGTTTTACTGAGCCATCAGATCTGAACAACCCACTTTCTTTTGAATTCAATAAATACAATGATAATCAAATGACATTTCTTTAGCTATTGATTTTCTCACTTGCCTGAAAGCATCAGAACCTGGGATTACAGGTTATAGGCAACTCAGCTGTTTTAAAGAATATTTTGGCCTTCATGTCAAAAAATTGCATTGGATTRGGGCTATCAGAATGCTTTGTGAATKAAATATGTTGAAATTATACAACATTATGAATTGATTAAAATAAAAGAGCCATGACTTACATAGATGTATAATCTACATAAAAAACCGAGAATGCATATGACATGACTGCTTAMATATATATATTTATATATTTACACATATAAATAACAAGTAGTATATTGTGATATAACAACTATAACAAGCATTATATTATGGGCAAACCTAAGTCCACCAGTTTCAACTTTACTGATACTATTTTCATTTGAGTTTGCTCCTAATGAAAATCTCAGAGAAGTGGACATGTTTTCAAATTTCAATTTAACTATGAATTTCTATCTGAAAAAATATTTTTCAGCTCAACCTAATTCAATTGTACAAAAATCCAATTGTAATTCTTTCAGGGATTCTTAGCCAGAATCCTTAAAATAAATGCATCACAGAGGAGTGAACACTGTCTGCGAGCTGTTATTTTCCTTCCTAGTCTTAATTGCTTTTAAAGACTTTGGAAATGTCTGGGATGACACATGAGTATATTCAGCACAGCTACATAGGATGGGGTCTCCCTCTACCCAGGAATTAAAAAGCTGAAACTGTCTGAAAAGTGGGTGGTCAGAAACAGACTTTCAAACCTACCACCATGTTTAGGAACTGRCTTAACTGAGGTTTTCTTTTTTAGGAGGTAGTTGCTCTAGAATTGGGATTTATAGGTATTCATGGACAGAGAGGAGCAAGTAGACAGCAGCTTAACTCTTCTGAGTGTTGTAGGGCCTAAGTGCATCCCTCAGGGACCCCCTGCTCCCAGCTGCCAGTGTTGCAGCCTGAGATGAGTGACTGTGCGTCGTTAAGCGCTGCCAGGGATGCGCAGCCACCATGCACATCTGCCCTGGGATGCCAGCACCAATCCATTTTTCCTTTTCTTTCATCCAGCAAGAATCCCAGTGCGAATTAAGTTAGAAAAACTGTATTTAAAAGTGGAAATAGGAATGAAAACAATACAATCCCAGATCTGTATTGACTTTTCTTTTTTTTCCTGCCAAGCATAGCCAAGTGGAGATTTAACTGTATTTATGCAAATGCAGCTTTAAAGAAGCTTTTCTCGTAGTCGTAATTATGAAAATCCTCTCAAGTTAGTCCACAGTGAGCTATGCTGCTGTTTTTCATATCTGAGACAATTTGAGTTATCTTGAAAATCTTCAGCTGCCTTCTGCTTGATGCCCAGAAGACTTTGCTGCAAATCTGCTCAGGGTCAATTTTTCCTTAAACTTCTTTTAGACTCTGTTCAACATGACAAGCAAATCAGTCTTTCCAATTCAGGAGCTGATGAAACTCAACCTTTTATAAAGCATTGCCACRAGAGTAGGAACTGAGTAGATGGCTTTCAGAGCTATTCAATGTCACTTTACACTGCTAGGATTTCTACAAATGCAGAATACTTGCCTGCCTGAGTCTGTTGAACTCAAATAACCAGATCAAGCCAAATAATAAAACATTCTTTTTATAAAGAAATGGCTCTGTGACATTTCTAGCTTCTCTCTCTCTCTCTCTCTTTCTCTCACTTGGTGTATACATATGCATGCAAACACATTTTGCATTTAAGAGCCAACAGGTGACTATATATATATATATATATATATATATATATATATATATGTATTCTACTGGGCAGTTGATTTTATACAGTGTGCAGTTTTAAATGAGATCACATGATAAATAATTATTTGCACTTAGTTGACCCACATTATTTTAGTAGATTTTTCCAAATAATACCATCAGATGGTGACATAAATTTGTAACTTTTTCTTAGTGCATGAGAATTTCCTCACCTGTCTGTCATAAATAGTAAAATCTCCATGTTTAGTGAAACAACTTATGACCATATTTTGCAAAGATCATWACTGGGCAATTCTTTCAGGGCTGATCTCTGAAAAGGTCTCTCCCTTGATAAAGTAATGAGTGAAGTTTTAGTTCAGGAGGATTCCATATTTTGCAGTGAGTGTTTGGGCTTCAAGATGAAGGATGTGATGCAAGCTCATGGTTGACTGTTTGAGAAGGGRCTATGTAGAACAGGATATCAAAAATGCCTCCTGATTTTAGGTGTGTAATTGTGGGGAATCCAATGAAGCAGAAATATATTACTGTTGGAAACTTAGAAACTTTCAAGCTATTTCAAGTTGTGCACAAAAATGCCCTGTGTATCAGTTATTTCTTCAACAGAAGACTGACAGAAGACAGTTCTCTTTCTGTAATTCTTCAAATAGCTCAGCCATCAGTATCTCATGCACTGTAAAATTCTACATTTTATTTTTTTCTCTATTAGCCCTTCAGTCAAGGAGAACTTCTGCTGCCCTGTTTTCCATGTCAGACTGAAATGTGAAATTTAGATCAGCTGGTCTTACAATGACTTGTAACCACAGTCATGGGAGTTGTTTGGTCTTGTCASAGTTTAGTTTAGAATGTCTTTTGCTTTTTAGTAGTTTTTTTTTTTTAATTATGAAGAAATATCAACTTCTAAAAGGATTTCTGTGAAAAGGACATATAATTATAGTGTTGTACCATGGTATGCAACRCTTACAAGGCTATTAATAGGTGCTTTTWCATAATGTAAAGTGTAGCTGGAAGTCTTAACCAACTCAGTAAGTCAGCGCTATTTTTCATTTGCTACATGTTAATTGTCACTAAATACATAACAACATTCCTAGATAATGGAAGGTTTTGATGCAATATAGATCTTCTGAGAACCATCAGAATCCTACTGTGAAAATCAATAATATATCACTTTTATAATTTATTCCATTTAGCAAAACTCTAACAAAACATGCCTATTGCTTAGGCTTCAAATGTGGAAAATAATGTTATCAGGTTAGTAAACTGTGACACAGGAGAACATAGGGAAGTTAATTTTTATACCATAAAATCTAAGTGACTTGAGCCTTTTAAAATCTCTTTCCTGTGGTACTGACTGTGAAAACAAAAATGAACAGAGATAAAAAAACTAAGCTAATGACAGTGATCTTGAGAAGAATGATGCAATACTAAAGTTATAATGTTAACGTTGCAATTCTGTGAATTCTCTCAGATACACTGCAAATGATTAAATATTCTTTCCTCTTTCAATAAGTTATTGAAAAGGTGAAGCAGTTGTAACATAATACTTGGTAGAAAGACTTCTGAACACAATTGGCTGTAGTAGTTACATATTCTCAAGTCGTCTTTATCCATATGCTTATAATCTACAAATTTGTCAGACCCAATAATTCMACTTCCAAAGGTGCTTACTCTCAGTATGTACTTAAATAGAGCTATATCTGAAAAGGGCTTCAACCTACTGCTTTGCAGAGAAGTCATCAGGAGGCTTCAGATCAATTTCTGTTATAAAAATTCTGTTATTGTAGTTCCATTAATTCCTGTAACACTGACCTTTATGACATAGCTTTTCATGCTTGAGAGACTATTTGGATTCAGCAGAATCTGTTCAGCTGTCTTTCTGCCTTTGGGTTATAAAAAAATCCTATTTAAATATATGAAGTAAATCCTACTTTTTTTGTCCAGATAGGAGGAAAAGAAAACGTTTCAAACCTAACCAAGTTTTACACTTCAAATTGTACAAGTACAATAGCTCATAATGAGCAGCTGAAGCAGTATAAAAAAAAAATTAAGGAAGTGTTCACATAATCCAGTCTTAGGCAGCGGATATGATCAACTTATTATACTGACTCTTCCTATAGTAAAGCTCTTCAGAGATTTCTGATTTACATAGTCTGAATCACCTTCAGAAGGAAAAGCCTCTTTCTCTCTCCACTGCCTATTGGTCAGACTTGAGAACAAATAGTTGCTTCAATTATGTGGCTAAAAATTTGTGGTATCAATAATGCTTTTCATCACAGGGCAGACTTATTGCCAATCTTTTATGCGTGCATGAGGTGGAACTGGACATCTTTTTCCAAGTTTCACAGAAATCATGTGGCATGCCAGAATGATGTGGAGGACATAGAGCTTACAATTGGATCTGTGCTGGATTCAACAATATATTGCAGTTTAAAAATGTTGTTTATTTAGCAATTCTGATAAATTTRCAATGAAAGCATGCCTTGCTTATTCTTGAGGAGTGCCCATCAAAGCTGAGCTTGCTTGTGGATCAAATGAGCTCAGCTCTCCTTCCCTCAGCATATTACCTGGGATTGCGTTGCTCACTTGAAATCCTATGGTGGAGGAATGGATCTGCAGCCTCCTCTTTATTTTTGAGGGTTTCTGTAGGTGTRGTATCTGTTTTCACCTCTTGATCCCCCTTCAGACACTGTCCAGTGTTTCTCAGGTGTGATGTTTGTAGTGGGTTCTTTAGTTTGAATTAAACACATAGATGTGCTCTTAAGAATTTTTTGGGCTCACTTTGAGCTGAAGAAACTTAAAAACTAACAAAAGAAGCACTACTGTTGCTTAAAAATAGTATCTATAACAAATTTAGGTAGGAATTTACACACCAAGTGTTTTCAGCCCAATTTCTGTCATGAGCAAAACAGTCTTATTAAACTAATTACTAGTTTCAATCTTTCATTGTTGTTCTTTTTTCTTTCAAATTATTTTCTTCAGAAATAATTAATCTTTTTTTGTTGTTAATTAAATATATGTTAATTTGCAAATAAATGTAAATGATATATTACATCTACACACCACTATTCCTTTATTTAAATTTTATTTATTAAAATGTTAAGTGATATTTTTTGTTCATTGTCAGATACTTGAACTTATTTTTTGTGTCAAACTACTGTAAATGTAAATAGAAATTTTATTAAATTGGAATTCTATTTAATCTGCAGAAAATGCAAGTAAATAATGTTCTCTTAGATTTTAGTTCCTGAGTGATACTTGAATATGTCTAAAACCATAATAATTTCTTTCTTCTTCAGAGAGTATAGACCAAACCARAATAACTCACAGTGTGGGTTTTGTTCTGAGGGTGTTTGGAGAACAACTCAAAGAGACCAAAGCAATTTTGCCACAATACTCTCAGGTTCAACTACAACTCCCTAAGTACATAATTGAAATTGATTCAATGTGAAATCAGTTGAATAGGATTGATTCCTATTGAAATCAAGGAGACCACAGAAATAAGTAACAATTAACTCCTTCAGTYAGGGTGACAAATCTTTAGTTCCTAGCTGTACAGATACAGAAATTGAATGCTGTATCAGGAAAGAATGTTAATGTATATTTTTCCTTTTGAATGCRGAAATTTATTCAGAAAACACACTTCTGGATGAACTAAGACAAAAGAAGTAGAGTTTTCACATAGGTGCAGCTGCAAATAGCAAGGTAATGTGCTCAACTGTTCCTCTTGTCACCTTGAGGGTCTAAGTTCAGATTTTTAATGATTACACTCTGAATATAATAAAAATTCTGCAAAGGTGTGCAAGAGGTTCCTCAGAATGGCTGGGGATAATGCCTCCTGCAGAGAGAGTGTGTATGTAAAACTGTCATAGGTAATTATCATAGCAACACCTCTTGCATCACAAGTTATTTTGAGGGAGGGTGCAGAGCTATTGCACCACTAGATGCTGCTCTAAGACAACATCTAACAAAAGAAAAATCCTAAAATCCATGCAGTCTCCAATATTGCATCAATCACCGCAGTTCTCTTTAAAAATAATTTACAGATTAAATCTTAAGCTTTAGAAAGAGGTTCCAAAAATTTTTAAAAAAAGAAGTGGAGGGGAAGCACATCATGAACTGATATTAAAACTTACAGTATCAGAGTTACTGCATTTCTGGGAACAGAGTCTGAATAAGGAGGCTATTTTATCAGAAACCTTTGGTTTTATAAGACTGTCTTATCATTCTTTCTGCTAAGCAAATTCACATGCTTCAAAGAARCAGAGCCTACATTTCTTAAGTCTTTTTATTTCAAAATATGAGACTTGTTCCTACTTGAGGTTAGTGGTTAAACAAGTTTGCTGATCTTGGCTGAGCTAACATGGATCCTTCATGGTGTTTAGCTAACTTCATCTTGCTGTATGGGCACTGAAAAGTTAAACAGAAGAAATGTTAATTAGGTCAATATGGAAATAAATCTGCAGAGCTGTAAGAAGAGGCTTGCACTGTCTACTGAAACAGGTGTGGTTTTAGTTTAGGCTTGCAGTAATTCACTTGCAGAAACAAATAGATTAATAAAAGAGACAGAAAAACCTTTGAAAATAGGAGAATTGGCTCTTATGGGAATCAGTGAAAGTTGGGAGCAAGGTCCTTAGTAAACTAATTCAGAATGGGAGGACATATGTATGTGGAAGATTTTTGCTGTATAACAGGCTAAAATGGCACCAGAGCAGATGATACAGCCAGATGAATTCACAGCTGGAGTGAATACTCARTCTTTCTTTAACCCCACTGAACAGTTCCGTGTATTCTTAGCTTTCAGCAGCCACATTGTTTAGACTTTAGAAATTTTCTCATCTATACTTGATTCTCCCAACTGAACAACATACAGGTATGATATAAATCAAAGGTTATTTTTTACAGACAATGTTAGTAGCTCACTGATTAAATATGAAGTGGGCATTGAGGGATCATTAACACTGTGAAATGGATTTCTGACATTTTACAAAAGCAGCACGTACCCTTTCCTTTAGCTCTGTGGTGGTTCTTACGTGAGCAAAGTCTTTCCTGATCATTTTCTTTCTGCATTTGGAGGTGATATATTCTACCTGTTATGCTCTACAGGAAATGGTTGAAATTAGTTTTCATTATTTCATTTATACTGTACTTGCCTGTAAGATTGCAGCTTGACCTCATTATACCATCAGAATCTGTAAAAGTTTTTTTTAAAGCCAAATACTTACAAATTTGTCCTTTTAAAAAGAATTTYGGTAAAATAACATGAAAACATAATTCATTACAAGGCAGTTTACACACAGTGGTAAACAGTTACCTGTTTATTAGACATGGACAACATACAGTTGTAGGAATAGTATATACATATCTACAGTTGTATAGTAAAATACTTTAAAACTCTCTAGCATCTATTTTACAATAGTTTTCTAATCAATAGGATACAGAAATACTGTGTGCTATATTAAGGTGTTCAGATTGCCTTCTACACATCAGGTCTTTCCTCCTTTTCCTCAGGGCCCAGGGAGAGGCACACACACATGCACACACACAGGACTGTATACCAAGTTAAGAGCTAATAAAGATATCAGCCACTGCTCTCTGTGATGAGCTGTGACAYGTAACACAAAGCACCCTGCCTACTCCTGATATTGTCATTTTCTCTAAGTGCTAGATTCTCTCCTGTTTTTATTAGCTAATTCATCAACACTCTGCACCCAGGAAAAGACTCAATACAACCAATTAATTAGGCTGCCCTTTTAGGCACCGAGGAGGCAGGAGTGCAGGAGCTGTCTAGGGCCACAGTCCTGTGCAATTTGTGCTATTTCCAAAGCCTAATTAGCTKAGGTCTGGTTTTGAGGGGCAAACAGAGGGGAGAAATATTGAGGTTCTCAGCTGCTTGCAGGGCCTTTGTACCAGGGTTTGTTTCAGTGAGGCAGCAAAGCAGCAGGGCACGCGTCTCCTGGGACCACTGCCAGCCACGACAGTGAGCAAGGGGAGGGAGAGCAGGGAGGCACAGGCTGCCTGTGAGCAAACCCAGCCGAGGGACAGTCATGCCCCATTTTCCAGAGAAGCAGTAAAAACCACTAAGGAGATTTCTCCATCTGCACAGCTATTACATATCAGAGACAATGTCTGTATTTTCAGTAGATCTATAAAGCTACTGTGTTTGAGATTTATTTCTGGCTGGTRAAAATAGTTTTGTCTCCTTCTGGGCTGAGTGTATTAGACGTCTTTCTTGTTTCTGTGATTCAGTAACGGCGTCATTCTTTACAGACATAATGTGCATGCTGCTGACATCGTTCCAAAAAATAGATGGCCCAGGGCCACCTTTGGGGAATTCTCTAAATGAAAGAATCGGAAATGATCATCTCACACTGGGTGTTGAAGCACTCTCTTTGCATGCTGAGAGTGTTAAAAGAGGACCTGGAACAGTCCCTGTGCATGTATTTACACAACAGACTATCGCTGCTTTGAGTTGTCAGCCCAATGGTTCAATAATGTTCACTCTTAAAAGCCTTCAGTGTGCATTTATCTACCAGAGTTTGCATTGTAAAAGGCCTGTAAATAATTGTGCACCTCTACTGGAGGGAATGTTAGTACCCTCTCAGGAGCAGAGATGAGATTTTGCTTCCTTCAACAATTCCCCCCTCACAGAAAAGGGAGCAAAATGGGCCCCTGCTTGCTGGAAATTCTCTGTCCTCTGAGATCTGAATGTAGCAGAAAGAGTATGTGCTACAACAAGTTATCTCTGAACCTCAGAAATGTCTGAGAACTTTCCTCTTTCTTTTCTCCTTCCAGAAGAGAAGTGCTTCAGAGAGCATGGAAGCATAGGATGGATGGGGGTGCYGTGGATTAGTCATATAGAAGGTACTATGTAAAGACTTAGGAAAAATAGTTTCATATTTATACTCCACCCCATTCCTTCCTCTGTCGTGCCAGGAGGGAAGGGGAGGTAGCTCAGCAAAGGCAAGGTGACCTGTCCTGGAGTCTCCACCTCTTGTAGAACAGCCAGCGTGGGGCCAGTGGTCATGAACTTCCTTTGCCCATCATTTCACCATGTGGGAAATGGTGCCTTCYCAGAGCAGGTGGACATTTTGCTTCAGGTCTGCCTGGGCTGCACTTTGGGGTCACTGTCTCTGTGGGGCCGCAAGGGCTCTTGGTGCTTTGTCTGGTCCTTTAGGAAATAAGGAAATGGGGTGGGATAAAGGCCGTTTGGCTATCTAACAAATCTGCACTTCTCTGTGAGATCCGGGGCTTGGTGTGGTCCTGGAGAGAAAATGCTGAGCTGAAGAGGACAYGATAACTGAAGGGCAGACAAAAAACAACCTGCTCAGGATTCCACTGGCTCTGTAAGGTCTGGCTTGGATCTGCCCTTCCAAAACCTGCATTAGGAGACAGTGGCCACATAGGGATGGGGCACATGTAATRCATTATTTAAACTAAAATGGTAAGATATTACATTCATTGTTGTTTTTGAAGAATGGCTTGRTGGCTTAAGCATCAAGCTGGATGGGTGATTAGGTAGTTTCACTGCTCTGCCCTCTCCATTTTGTGTAAGGCCTTGGTGGGACAGGCTAATCTGACAGGCACAGTCGTACTTCCATGGCATTTGCTGGTGAAACATAACTGAAGTCCTTTGAGGTTATGCATGAATGGAGCTTGAGGAGAATAGTCCTTTCCTTTACAGTATTATAAAAACTTAAAACTTAGAAATTCACCCATCAGAACCAGTTTGTATCATCTGAGAGAAGTTATTCTGTGCTGCAGGCACTCATCAGTTATGAAGGATAGGCCCACCACGTAAATAAACTAAATCCATCTCATTTTACATGGATGCTCAAACAGCCATCTTATGATAACTCTCAATCACTGCCAGAGTGAATCAGACTCAAACTGTAGGAGTAAAAGAAAGTTTCCCTTCTGATTCTTTGGATCTGCATTGCAGAAATCTGAAATCAGCTTGCAAATAAGCTGCAATGTCATATGCTGTAATCCACAGCTCCATTTATACTGATGCGTGTCTTGTGTGCCCTGTGCTGCTGTAATTCCTAACTACAGTGGGAGTATCACAGTTTGACTGCAGTCTTAGCCCTTATTTTAATGGCATTGTTGATTTTTATCATGGGTGCAATGCAAATTAAATAACTGAAAAAGAAGCTATATGCATTATAGCTCATACTGTCTTCAGTTCGTTCTTTACTGATACTAGAAATCCCTTCAGTCTGAGGTAACATAAAACCAAAATAGCAAAATAAATAACTTGGGAGTATTTGGAGTGGAATGAAAACTGTTTCTTGGTACAAACATCTTCATTGTTATAGAACTTAAAGTGTATAGAAAYCTCAGATAGCAAATATTTTAGCAAATCCGACTAGTACAGAACCTCTAGGGCAAGGAGAACCTGCGAAAAGCTCAACTGTGGATTAAAAGAGAAGTGTAAGTAATACACCAGTTATTTGTTACAAAATAAATTAAGTATTGACACAAGAAGTTACACTATATTTTTCTGTTTGAAATGCTGAAGAAGTAAATCTCCTCCTTTCTAAAGGGCAGCATGAATTGTTGGGCTTGCGTTTCTGTCATGACATTCAACTCATTAGCATGCAGGTGCACTCTCTAGGTTTCATGCAATACCTGTCTTCTTTCACTGTGTTTACAGACAATCTAGCAAGTTTGCAGACCAAATGGCTCCCTGAATGTGAGTCCACAAAGCAGTGAACAAGACAGCACATGGCTTGGGGAGCTCCCTGCATGGCTAGCATCAACAGTGGGCATCAACAGTGACATTAAAACAAAAAAAAAGGCTTGTAATTGTTTGTAACTGGCAATCACAGTAATTAATTGTAGGTAATGTTGCAGTTACTATTCTTCCTTTTTCTTGAAATCAACTGTCTTGTTTTTTAGCAACTGATCCATGGTTAATAGTGGTTAGCATTATGCATCCGAGCTCCTGGTTTACTAAACATAATGAATTATTCTGCTTCGTGGGGAACCAACCATGCATTTGGTGTGTGAAATGGGAAATCCTTYACAGAGAACTGCAGGCACAGCAGGGACTCTTGTGACTCCACTTCTGGACTGAGTGGCAGATGAAACTCCACAGTGAGAGGGAGACCTGGCTCCTGCAGCTCTGTGGAACTGCCTTTTCCCATGCCCTAAGGGCTAGAAGAAGAACAACCTGAAGCTTTTTTCCTCAAAGGATCTGGGCTCAGGTCTGGGACAAGTGCACATCTCTTTGGCAGCTGATGGTGTTATCCCTGTGTCCCAGCTCTCTGTCAGCTGCATGGGGGTAATGTCTGCATTTCATGTTTTTGTTTGTAGAGATATCTTACCTAACTCTCAGTCCTGCAAGGGCTGGGTGTCAAGATAATTCTCTGGGCTATTTACAGAACCTGAGGGAAGAGACGTTCATCTCAGGTAAAAGCAGTGTCTAAGACAGCTGAGAAAAATGTCCCCTCCAAGTGCAAGATTATTTGTCTCTGAAGAGGGCCTAAGYAATAGCCAGGCTCCAAGTTGTTTTTAAATGGTCGCAGTTAGGTGAGGCAATTCCACCTGCTGCCTTTCTGCCTCTTTTGTTAAAATCCCTTCAGCCAGGGACTGTCATCTGCCCCCATGGGCTTTCTTGTATGTCTAACAAGGCAAAGTCATCATTGCAGATGGAGTGCCTACACATAGTGTAATATGAAGACTAGATAAAGGACTCTTAGAGCTGCTGTCTGATGTTTAATACCTGACATCACTACCTTATACTCATATAAGCAGATRGGCATCAGAAAACCTCTGCACATCAACCATGCACAGGTTATACAATCAAGCTCAGACACAAAATCATGCTTTGGCAGCTTAACGTGCTGCTGCATGTCCACCAAGCATCTCCTAACATCCGTGTGCTGATCCATCCTCACCATCCCCTATGTGCTCCTGTAGAAGGTGTGCACACAAATGGATGTCTCAGATTGGCTCACAATTGCTTGTTAAGCAACATCCACACTGGGCCTTTTTTTTACTAGGCTTTCATGCTGACACTTGGGCATTTATCAAAATGCTGTGCAGCCACAAAGATTTTTGCTAAATATGCAAAAAGTGTGTAGGATATAGGAAAGGGAGTAGAGTGTTTTTTTGAAAAAYTTTTAGCATATCTTCGGTGAGCTTTCATGCACGATTTTGCTGGTAAAGGTTATCAGAAAAGTCAATATGTGTATGCTCAGAAAACATAACGTTAGTTAAACCTTTTGGCAGGTGCATTGTAATGCAGCAGAAGATCACTCAAAGTTGACCAGTAAAATTCTGTTGCTCCTGAAGGTAGRACTGCTCTGTCAGACTTCTGGGCTGCTTTATGAACCTCCTGGCCTGCTAAGCTGAAAGCCATTACTCTGCTCCCAGCTGGCAGGAATTTAATTTGTAAAGTCACACCATCTCTCTCTCCTCTTTGCAATGTGCCTGTTTGGCAGCCTTTGAAAACAGGTGAATGAACATTGTTTTAAAACAGAATTTTTATGCTTGTAAAAAATGCCAGCTTGAGACTAATAGGAACTTAGGTCCTTGGCTTACCTGTGGGATTTGCACAGTGTGGGTGCTTGGCAATGGTCACAGCATCAACACAAATATTGCTCAGCTCTCGTTAGAGGGAAGCCAGAACAGTCACCTCAGGATGCATCTCTATTTTCCGCAGCATGGATATTGCAAGGTCAATCCTCTTGTCTCATGACAAAATGTCTGGTGAGTGCCAAGGGGCCCATGCAGTGCAGCCCATGCAGTGCAACCCTGGCATCCTGCTGGCTGTCTGTTTACTGGGCACCCCAGGGCCTCTATGCTTAGGCACCAGCACAGCTTGTCCAGATGCTCTGCCCTGGATGAGGAGGCCACAGTGACTCTTCTTCCTCTACTCTTCCACCTTCTGTTGCCAGCACCATTCCTCATTCACAGACACAGCAGTCTACAGTGCACCATCTTTGGCTATAAGGCTGTCCAAATCAGATTCAGCTCTCATGATTCCTGCCTGTGAGGATTTGAGGTTACAGCTCACCTCTTGAGGCAATCCTGGTAGTCAGGAACAGGAGAAACATGCAGGCTGCATGAGGTTGAGTGATGTAAACACGCTGTGCCTTCTGCCTGAAGCAACAAACCAGGCCACTTATGTGTTCAGTGCTGGTTTCTTTTAATCTGTTTCTGACTTCCATTCCYGCCTGAGAAGCCTTCTCCCTCCATATACAACAGTATGTTTCTTGTTTCTGCTCCTGGCCTCTCTTCTCACATTAGTACAGCCAGGGAGATATTCTGATCTTTAAAAACACCACAGCACTTTCTCAACTGAGTGTCTAATCAGGATGGATGAACTGTTAGAACATCAGAGGCAAATGACTTGTTCCTCAGTGGTTTCAACAGCAGAACTAAGAACCTGGTTTACCTGAGCTGTCTCATCATCCATGATGCTCCATTTAAAGAGGTTCTATTACTTCTGCTCCTTTTACTTCAATGCCACCTGAAAGATTTTCTTCTCCCTTTCCTTTGTGTTCTTATATAAGTGTGGAAACAAAAGATCAGAAGGAAAACAATCATTCCACACATTCACAAAGGGATCCATAAATGTCTTTCGAACAGATTCCTTCAAACACTGAAGATGCACTTCAGGCCATTAAGCTCTCAGCCAAAAGATTTGTGTTCCTCCCATTTCAATCCCTTGACAGGTTCAATTGCTAGATGTAAAAGTTTTTAATTACATATTTAGAAATCTTTATAAACTGTTGGGATTACTGAGCAGGAACTCAGCACAGTGAAGGCCATAAGGTCTGCTCAGACAGGAAATCCTTTATAAATAAGCATGTACTGAAATAAAAAGCAAAAAAGCAAAATAACCATTACCTCAAGTTATCAATCAATGTTTTCCTTAGAGTTTCCTGAATCAGTAAAATCTTTAAGAGTATCCCAAACCTTTAGCAGCCTAATTGACTTCAGTCATACATGTACCATCAGTTTACTCAGTTTGGATTTTCTCTTACAAACTGAAAAAAAATACTTTTAAAAATCATACTTCGAGTCTGGAATTGTGGCCTCAATGCAGCCTGCAAAACTCAGTGCCTAGAAAAGTGCAAAACTTAGGTTGGGAAAGCAAGGGAGAGTGTAAGTTATTAGTGCTGCCCCATTTACSAGTGTGAGGCATAAGGACCCAAAGGTTCATTTAGGGCCACACAAGAAGAGTATGGCAAAGCTAGGAAACAGATACCAGTCTTCCAAGTCCTGCTCTCTATATTTTAATCCTCTGGTGTATATCCTATAGAAATTCCAACCAACCTTTATCCTTCTTTAGAACTTCTGCTAASAACTCAGTGGGTAGAAGGGACCGCACAGTTTAGCTAATACTTCACCTGCTGGGGGTCAGGTAATACATCTTCTTCCTTCCCAACATTTATTTAGAAACTTGAGCATGATATGCTTGTGAAATATGTATTTTTGGATAATAATATTTGGATTTCAAAGGGAAATTAAAATATTATAATTTTGGCTAATTCATTCAGATAATTTTACCCAACACAATATTGATAACCAAGCACATTAAGCCATCTAATTCAGCTCATTTCATATCACAGGAGTGCAAACAACAGACAAGAAGCAGACTGCCAAACTTTGAAAAATTAAATATCAGTACAGAAGACATAATAAATAGAAAGAAAACACTGGGTAAGTTTTCTGAAAAGAACAAAGATATAATTACTTCATCCAAAGAGCAGCAATAACACAGACACTGACATAGTGCAGGGATTTCATGTGCTTATTGACTCAACTGTTCACAAAAACAGTCTTTATCTTAGCAAATGCCACATTACATGATAATAATCAAGCTACTGTACTGTACCTCTGAGATATAAAACACCTTTTACTGGAAATTAAAGGCCCTTTTCTGAATAGTTGAGAGAACTTTATGGTTCTTTGATGATATGGAAATATATTTTACTTTTTGCTTTTCTAACACTGAGAGCTGATTTTTTACTCTTTATGGTCGTGAAACATTCTGGGGTGTTTTTGTTGTTTTTTGGTGAAGTAGCTGAAGTAGTAGACTTAGGATAGTAACTTTTAGCATGCCCAACTAAGGCACATTTGCAGTCTGAATGCTTGAAATATGAAATGAATGAAAAAGATAGAAGTGAGCTTATCTTTAAACCCTTAGTCTCCAAATTTTCCATCCATCCTTACTGCTAGCAAAGTGTCTGTTGGATCAATGACAGTGAACTTCCATTTTAAGACCAAAGGTAACACSAGGCTCTGAAAGAAGAAGCTAATGAATGCTCAGACAGTGTCAAAATTTGTACCTCTTGTGTGTGAYGAGAAGTGGGGAGAGACAGTATGTCTTCAGGATAAGTGATCCTCTGGCTGCCCTTGGAAGTCATTGCCAGTTTCCAAAATATAAGGGTCACAATCGTGGCAAGATAGCCTTGCTTGATATGGAGTGTATTAGTCTCATCAGCCTGTCTGCCTCACCCTGCTTTCCAGCTTTGCCTTTTTTTTTGTTGTTTTAGGGAAAGGGTACGAGTGAGTAGTGGAACATTTTAACTGAGAATGAACCMTTTTCATTCTTCTTATAAGGACCATCTTGCCATCCTGGTCACTGTTAGGCTGGGTAACCTGAAACACCAACCAAATTCAGAATACAAACGTCACTTCAAAGATTGAAATCCCTTCACTCCTGTCCTATTGGGGTTTTTCCCTAACAACTGTGATTACATCCATCTTAACTAGGTTAGGAAAAAAACCCTCAGAAAACTGAAGAAGAAGAATCCCCTATCTGCAGATGCAAAAGGCTGATGTATCAATCTACAGCTAGAATGTAAATTGCAGATACCTGAGACTGGCTGTTTCAGTAGTATGTCTGTGAAATCTATTCCTGTACATAAAAAACCTGCCATATATATACACCAGTTTACCTGAGACTGTGAGGCATAAGAAAATAATCTTTTSCTGGTGCTGTAATTTCCATTACAAATCAGCTGCAAATATTTGAGGAACTTTATTTGCTGATGATGGCAAGAGAGAAAGAAAAGCCACCCTGTAATGTTTTTGGAGGGGCCAGTGTGATTAAACTTCTTGACTGTGGCTGTACTGTATGTTATAGGAATGTATTATTTGTGAGTGTATTTAATTTTGGATGTGGTGGTACCAATTAGCCTCTGGTATCATGTTTATTTTTTTTTCCTCAAAAGCATCCCTCCATTCAGAAGACTTTTTAAAGTGAAGAGGAGACAGGAAACAGGTCATTTTTATACACAAAATTTAACATCTACTGTGTCTATGGATAACAGGTTCTGAGGTGAACTACTGAGTGCGTCACAGTAAGCCTGGCAGAGTTAAGTGTGGAAAGTCAGCCTGAGCACATGCTGTAATGGATTTGACCTCAAAGAGCACTGCAAAGAGAAATTGCAGATAACCATCTGAACTGACTTCAGAAGCCCTGACTCCCTGGATACCAAGAGAAAAGGGAAGGACTAAATAGATAGTGGGAACAATCAGAARTACAAGGTTGAATAAATGCTTAATATTTGAAGTGTAGACAGTAAGAGAAAACAGCAGTACATTTCCATGCTTGATTACAACCAAGTAAGGAAAYTAAAATTCCTTAAGACAGTTTTATAAAAGTAAGATATATATTCAATAGAAGTGAGATGTGAGAGTAATATAGGAACAAAAAAGACATGCAGCTGAGAAAATCTTAAACTCATCTTAAACTTGTCTTTCCATGGCAAAGAATTACTGATTAAGAATACGAAGGAGAAACTGTGGAGAACAAGACTTTCATTCTCCTCCGCAGGCCTGAGTTCAAGTCTCCAGAAGGGGCAGAAAAGGGAATGGACCCCCAACTCATATTATATCCACTTCATGTTTTATTGGATGGACTTTAAACTTGGTTGTTCTTAATATCACATTTATTAGTAAAAGTAGGGATTAGAAAGTTCTTTCAACTGGGAGCTGGGAGCTGCTGTGAGCAAGAGCTACTTGTYTTCTCTCTATTATGTTTAAAGAGAGGTAGAAAAGGAAAAAAGAGTGTGTGCATATTCTCACTGCCACATATGCTCTACAAAACTCCAAGTCAGAGTCAAAATAAGCCTTTAAAGGGAGTATAGACAGCAGCGTATTTAGTTTTGATTTATTAAAATAGTTTTCAGACTGCAGTCTTATTTGTCCTGTGAGAACGGCACTCTCAGGTAATGGGAGCATTGAATTTTCATGTGAAACATTTTAGAGAGCATATTTTTTTTTCACCTACAAGAGTGTGACAAGAATTTGCTCTTGTATGATGATGTGGAAGTTATAGCTGCTATGCTAAACATGTATTTATGATCACTCCTGGCACTGCTGCTGCGTATTTTGTTTATGTTGTTACAAACCTACTTGTGACACATTATAAAAAATACATTCTTTTGTGGTAGTCTTGCACTGAGGCAGAATAAATCATGCYTCCTACATCTGCTCCAGCTTTTCTGATATTGCCCATTTGCTGTTCCTTACCCTGGAGAAGGGAGGGCTTGTGTGATTTTTAGTCCCATACCAGGTAATGTTGAAGGCCTCATGAAAGGGTAAAAGTAGATGCCTTAATACAGCTGTCAGAGGCAAACCCCAAACCACAGCATGAAGCAGCTACCATCCTTCAATCAGAATAACCTGCTTTCATTAAATGCTAGTTTGGGAATGGTCTAGACATGCTTGCATGTGAGGAACAGCACAGTGAATAATTCCAAAACGGGGAAAACAAAAAACTACAATAGAAACAAAATGAACAAGAGCTAACCAGATCTAGCACTAGGCAAGAAAGACTGAAGTCTTTAATTTTTTTCTGATCTTTTCACATTAAAATCAACAAAAACATGACTACTGTCTCTGTGTACCTTTATTTCAGACCCCTCTCTGTGACGCTTTGAGAAAAAAARGTAAAATCACTGTAAAATACTTGCAACATTACTTTGATTGGATATTTTWAAAATTATATTTGTTTCTTTTCACTTTCCAAACCTGAGTTTTTAATTCTTGTTTAATAAGCRGTATTTTAAGAGTGTTTTTATTGATTATAATAATTTGGTTTTTATATGCATGTTCTTCACAGCCTTTCTTCTATTTGCCTGTCTAAATTCCTACTGACATCAGCAGKGCAAACCCAAACCCTACTGTTTGGTATTTAAAGGATAGGGGTTTATGTTATGCCTGTAGAGAGAAATCCAACTTTTTTTTTTGTGTTTGGAATTTATGCAGATGTGTGTTTGCATGACTGGTGTCTCAGCCTTTACTTGCTTTTATATAATAAGAAAAAAGTTATAAGTGAGCAGTTTCAAACTTAATGTATTTCGGATATTTTATTGTCTTCCCCCATAGCTGCAATTGCTAGGAATGAATACAAAGCAGCTATTGCTGAACCCTGAGAATGAAATGATGGAAACTTTAGGGATATCATTGTAAAGCCAACATTTGCTAGCTGTCATCACAGGTGTTCTTAAGCTTTTCTCTTAACCCAGAAGATAAATCGCACCCATGTGTTATGTACGACTGGGCTGTAATTTTTAGTTGATGCTGAACTTTCAATGGTGTTTAAGTACTGACTCTTYAGAAAACAGCTGGTTATGAGGCATTTTGTTTAATTATGCTTTGTTGTTGTGACTCTCCTGCAGTGTTTATCATCCTGAGAAACACAGCTGAAGATTTAGGCCAATGACCCCTCTATCCATATGCTCTGACACCCYGACCCACAGGGGATTAGCCACCTAAATGGAAATTTTATTCATTACTTCTTTTGTGTTGCTATTCTGAATGACCTTTTCTATAAGGCTGCATGAGTAAAAAACTAAGGTCAGCAAAACTTTGTTTGCTCAAGTACTTTTAGATAATGCTTTCCAGTGTAATATAAGGATAGTTTTCATGCCATGCAGCTCATTTAATTCAGTAGAGAAACTAAGGGGAAGAAATGAGCACAAGCAAACCACAGAGCAGTTTGCTGAATGTTCTCAAATTTCTTTTGACACTTCATGGTGACAGAAAGCCCTGTGCTAAATATGTTTGTGCTGGTCTGCTGTGAAAATTTACTGTTCGATAGCTTCCAGAGTTTCTCATCTCTTACCTACGGTGTGCAAACCTACACCTCTGACCATTGGGCTCCCTTGCAGAGTGTGGATGGCTACTGTGTGTCTCAAAGACTTATAAAGGATTTTATAACTGCTTCCAAGGTACCTCTACTTTTAATCTCCTCATGGCAGAGAATTGCCAGTGCATCATGCCATTCATGAGAGGCAAAGTGAACAAATCCCTTAGAATAAAATAACTGTGGGCCCATAAAATAAAATAATTTTTGCTTATTTTTTGACAAATAYGATTTAAAGGAGCAAAATTTCGCAATATAGTGATACTTTCTTTTTTCTTATGTCATAAAGTTGTCTGTTTCACAGTTGGCCCCATGGACTGGGGGTCAAGGACAGAGAGGTTGAAATGGAGCATAAGGTAATTTATTATTCCTGATTTTGCCCAGCTTCTTCTTTGGCTTATCTCATTTWAACAATGTTGGTGTTCTCCATTGACTGCTTCCTTTGAAAAACAGCTTAAGACTAATTCCAAGACAACATCGATTTCAAAGGAATAGAGCAGGTTAAATGAAATTTCTATCACAGCATTCTTTTAGATATCTGCTAAGAAGAGAACATCATCAAGAGTACTGTAAATTGTTTGGTTATGCAGTCCTTGGATCCTGTGCTTGCAGCCTAAGGGAGAAATCTGTATTTCTGTATGTTCATATTCTACTTACACTTACAACATAATGATACAGTGATATATTCACAGAAGCTATTTTTTAAGAAGGCCTGGAAATCTACAGATACAGAGCATTAACCAAATCTACACTCCATATTTTTCAGGTTAAAGCCAAAGTCCAGAAAAGCTCCTTTAAGCATGACTGAATTCTGGCACTACTTGTTTTTGTTAATTCTTGTCTTAAAAGACAAAAAAGTGGGTTTTCTACCTAATCTAGGAATATAAATCTGTCAAGACATACCAATAAAGACTGAGTCATGGACAAAACCACTTTGAACAAGTATTGAAGGCATCTGAAAGAGCTGATGTAACTACAAACCTCATCTCTCTGAAACTCCATTTGCCTGTAGATGCCTATCATGTCTCTCAAGTAGACATGAAACTGTGAAATTTGGTGTTCCAGCATGTTGTTGGTTAAGCTTAGCTTCTGTCTCAGCCTCAGTTTACTGCTTATGAATCAGACATTCACTTTGCTAGAGCATTCAAAAAGAAAGTTTGCTGAAGCTGCACTAAACTCATCCAGCTCCTACTGAAGTAAAAAATTCTGATT
Organism: Cardinalis cardinalis; assembly: GCA_014549065.1. NCBI lineage: Eukaryota > Metazoa > Chordata > Aves > Passeriformes > Cardinalidae > Cardinalis > Cardinalis cardinalis. Next base: position 1,231,026 of record JACDOX010000004.1, read on the forward strand.
AGTTCTCCATGGCTCATTCAGCTATGCAAAAGCTGGTTGGGAAGGCATTTTTCCTTTTGGAAATGAATCAYGAAAAAGAAGCCAACTGGATTCCAGGCTGCTCTCCTGAGGCCTCAGCAGGCTAGTACTCAGGGCTGTTGGCAGCCCTACCTTTCTACCAGCTTCTGCAAGGCAAGTAAAATAGCATTTCTACCTCCATGTAGCTTTGCCTCATCTGGTCTTCTGATCCTTCCAAATAAATGAAAGCCATACATGTTTTATTGCAGATTTTTGGAGTGCAGACAAAGTGCAAGGAGAGGGAATAATTAGACTTCAGGGTGCTATCTCCCTCTAACATAATAAATCAAAATTATTTAACACTGAATACAACCRCATGTTTGTGGACTTTCTTTCTAAAAGCTCATCATAATTTCTTCCTGGATTTTTTCCCTTTTCTCTCTTGGCTGAACCTTTCTGCTAGAGTAGAAAATTGAAATTTGGCAGTATAAAAGCTTCAGATAGTGAAGCTGACTTTTGATCCCCTAGGCCTTTGATAGTTTGTGAATGGGAACAAAATTTTTGATTTTTTTTTTCCTGTGTGTATAAATCAAACTTGCTGGACTGCTACTGACCCTGTTTGACTGCAGCATCATGGTGGGGTTTTGCTACCAATCAAATGTAGGGGCCTGGACTCAGTGCAGTGAAGTCTGCTGAGGGTGGGTGTCAGCATCTTGCCAGCTGCAATTCCCACGCAGATCTTATAATGACAGATATACTTKTCTTATCCAAAACCATCAGAGAAAGCTTCCAGTCATTTATGTACCAGTCAGCAGTGACAGCTCCATGTGAGTGGATACCATCCTTTTCTACTTATGTAACACTCCAGCGGAGCAATTCTCCCTGCTGTATCATCCTTATGACRGGAAAGCTCTAAATATGAGAGACACCAGGTCATGGGATTGGTGAGCATCAATTCCCAGAGAAGGGCTGGATTACTGAAGACATTTCCTGCAGCTCTCTAGGTTTTTCCCAAAGTTGTACTTTTTTTCTGGATGATTCCAGTGATGGCATACTTAATTGTTATTTTGTCTGTTGCAATTTGTAGTGACTTTTTTTCCCCTTTTCTCTGAAKGACTTTTGAACTGAACAACACTTAATACTGAAAATGAATATGAGTATACGGTCATGTTTTTTGTCTGTATCTGTCAAATAAAAATGTTCAAAAGTGGAAAAATGCTTTCTTCTAAGTATTAGGAGCAGACTTTGCATTCGTATCCTTAAAAAATTTAATTGAAGTCACAGGAAATTTAGTTGCATAAACAACATACAGTGTGACATTTCCTTTAAAATAAGTGACTTGCATGTTCAGAGTTCAGGCTCAAATACAGTTATTTAGAAACTAAATCTATTACATATGTATATTCTGGCATATCAGGATAAGAATTTTACTCTTTGCTGCATTTCATCCARGGAAAAAGAGGACTGGGAAATTGCTTGAAAAAATATGACATAAGAAGCAGAGAAAATGAGTTTAGTGGAGATGATGGGGCAAAACCCGGGAGGCAAATCACTGAGTCATGCTGTGCCAAAATTAGATTTTAAAATTGTTTCTGACATGTTATGAAAACCCACAACACTTTGTTCTGAATACCCAAAAGCTCTTATAACTTTTGTTCAAAACCCGTTGGCTGTTCTTGTCCTTGTTCCTTCAGATATTCCTATACATTAAGCAGCTGATAGAAATTTGACACATGGCATTTGAATAAATTATATTCTTTTTTCCTCACCTGATGGAAGAGAGCCTACCAGAGAACAGCTACCAGAACCAATTGAAGAGTGTTACAAAATGCTTTGGAAGTGTATGAGAAAGTTGTTATTTGTTAAATTGGACYGACTTCTCCACCTGGTGCTGCCAATTAATTTACCCAATTTAACCTTTTAAAATGTCATTCTTTGCCCCTCTTAAGGATACCTAACTAATGCATTTTCCCCCTCTCTCGAGTTCTTAGAAGCTACTGCCTTTTCCACGGCTGTAGGAACTTCTCAGGATTATTGTAAAAAGGAAGAAAATGTGTTGCGAAAGCAGCTTCCCTCCTGGGAAGTGAATGATAATTGTGTCCCACTTAAAGTCATTGTAATGTAATTAATTTAGTGTTTTTCATCACTTCAAAATATGAAAGTGCAAAGCACTGAAATTAGAATTATTCAAATTTYCATTTAAAACTGGCTAATGTCTGTCCATGGCATGGCAGTCCTGTTGGCATCTTGTTTTAAAGACTATTCTGAATTCTCTTCCAGTTTAGAAAAAAAATCACCTATTACGCTGATGTATCTGTAGACCTTGTATTTTTCACWGTTATGAATCTTGTATTATGTTGGGACTTCTTTCTTCTTTTYAGAGACATTTCACTCTTAACTGTGATGTCCATTAGTATTCCATTCAAGGAGCTATGAAAAATGACGATATTAAATGCTTTTCAAATAGGCTTTTATTCATCCGATTTGCCATAATGCAGAATGACGTGATTAGTAGTGATTTTTTACTGGCTTCTAAGGAGGTGTCATGTATCAGTTTTGTCATGTGAATTAGTTGTTATGGTAATGAAAGCATATCAATTATTCCTTGGAAAGTTGCATTAGATCAATTATATAATTAATCTGTCTTGTTTCTTTCCTTATTTGTTTCTCCAGTAATTTCTTCAGCGCAAAAATATTGGCGTTACCATATGCAGTTAATATTTTTCTGATCTAATTGCACAGATTATTTTGCAAACAGTACTCTCTGAGGTATTTTTTATGTTTTTATTTCTTATGAGAAAGGGTTCATTTCACTCAGTTTCTAAGTGGTTTTAAATTTTTTWAAATAAATTGTTTGCATCTTGTTGCTTTCTTTTAAAACACAAGTTTTTCAGTAACAGAGTTTTTCTCTKGCACTGTAGAGCACACATGAACTGAAGGTACTTGCTGAAAAAAATTTGAGAGCTGTGCCAGAGTCCATGTGTCTCCTGTTCTAAATAGASTCTCTAACCATCAGCTGTCAGGTTGCTTTTCTGCCTCCATTGCCCACTTACTCTTGCCTGCACTGAGTCCTGACTTGAAGGGGGAATGGAGAAAGGCTTCGGTCCAGTCTTCATAGCCATGGCTTTCTTCAGGCTTTGGTGAGAAGCCCACCTCTCCCCAACTCTTCTGCGCTCCGAGCACARACCCCAGCTGAACTTGGATGCACCCAGGCTTAGCTATGTTGAAGGCCAAATGTTTTCCACRATTCCTTATATATTGCCTCCACTGATCTTAAACAAAGGTAGAGCTGAATATTTCTGAAAGGGTGTGTAACAGAGTTATTTATATACACACAGGAAAACTATACCTATGTAAATTATTCCAGGACAAATTCTGACCTGAATTTCCTCCCCACGGTAGAAAAAAAGCAGCTCAGTTTTCTGAAAATGGCATGATTTGATTAAAATGTATTTATTTAATTTTCTGTAAAATTCTGAAGAATTTTGTACAGTTTGATTTATGAAATATGCAACCTCTAAATCTGTATTTGTGCTCAAAACAACTGCATTTTTCCTGACATTTAGGCAGTGATATTTTGGACAACCTACCTGTTAAGTGATAATTTTGTTAAGTGCTTCTGTCCCTTGTCTGTCAAGATAGATAATTGCAACTGTGCAACAAATAATGGAGTAGTTGTTCAAAGGTAACATTGTATTTGTTCAGTGGAGATCATGGCTAAGAAAAAAGCAAATATCTTCCAGCTAAGAAAATCCCAACGTACTCTTGTAAAACAGAAGGGGAAAAAAATTAAGCGCCCTAGATCCATTCTCCAATATACTGCCAGCTTTGTTTTACTACCAGAATAAAACATGACCTTGTACACCAAAAGGTTACATTATCTTGTGAACCAGGTTGTCACCAAATAAGTGGGTGCTCTGATATTTATGAAGAGCTGAGTTCATCCTCAAACCCAAATGCTTGCCAGACCCCGTAATCACGTGCAAACCTCCACCCATGAATGGGGTTGTTCAGCCTGGAGAAAAGKAGGCTCAGAGGTGACCTTATCACCCTCTTCAGCTTCCTGAAGGGTGGCTSTGGTGAGCTGGGGGTCGGTCTCTTTCTCTGGGCAACAACAGACAGAACWAGAGGACACAGTCTCAAGCTGCGCCAAGGGAGWTACAGGCTRGAATTAAGGAGGAAGTTTTTYACAGAAAGAGTGGTCARWTACTGGAATCATTTACCCAGGGAGGTGGTGGAGTCACCATCCCTYGATGTGTTTAARAAAAGACTGGATGTGGTACTTGGTGCCATGATCTAGTTGAGGTGTTAGAACATGGGTTGGACTCGATGATCTTAAATGTCTCTTCCAACCTAGAAATTCTGTGATTCTGTGATTAAGCCAACTCCCCACAAGGGCCTGGGGCAGCCAGGTGAGATCAGTGCACCYAGCTCATCTCAGCATCTGCTCAGTCTGTGGGCACAGCAGACTTGGCCGTGCTGGCCATCCTGCCCCTCAAGCCACCAGGAGATGGTAAAGCACCTCATGCTTTGAGCCACAKCTAGAAGCAGGCCCACGAGATGAATTAAGTGTGAGCTGCAGAGTTTTTTGTACTTTAACTTGCTGTTATSCTTAATCAGCCAAAAGCTGATTAAAAAAGCTGAGTGCTTTTAAAGGGTATGAGTGTCTCTGAGTAGCAGAGTGGGAGGTTGTGGCATTCATGCCTTCGGGCACTAGGTCTAGAAGAAGCTTAAATCCCCGAATTACCAGCTAGTAAATGCAGAGATACCAGTCTAGGCTAAGATTTATCAACTTTTTTTTCCTGAAGYGCTTTAACAATAGACATATAAAGTTAATTATAATGAGCACTTGAGACTTTTTGTTTCTTACACTAATCTTAATTTTACAAGAAATGAGATGGTGGTGGAGACTTAYACTGCACCAACATGTGTGATTGTGGCTATTAACAAGGTGAATGTACCTTTTGGCTGCCTTTTACCTTGTGAGAGCCATGTCACTTCACACAGCTGTGACACCTGAAAAACAAAACCTTACAGATCAGAAATAAAGATACCTGCACTGCAGTGTTAATATGGTTCTTCAAAATAATAAATGACAGAATACAATGACAGACATCAGTAAGTGGTGCCCTTTGCCAGTCCAGATTTGATGATTGTTGGTGTCATGGCCCACTCAAAAAACTACATTTTAAGAAGACTAAAGATTATCAGCTTTGGTCTGGCAATCGTTTGTGCCTATTCAATTGCCATTATCTCARTGTCCTTCCCAATGTGACATTATTTAATATATGTAAAGTTGCTTTACTTTACTACTTTCTTCAATATTGGTGCCATGTACTTAATAAAATATTTTTTACCTTTACATGATTTCTCATCAGGGYGCTATTAGAAAATGAGTGCCATTAATGCATTTTTGAAGATATAAAATTGAGGGTACAGAGGAATAATGACTCCTATGAGGACTCAGTAGTAGAGCCCAAAATAGCAGCTTGGGTTCTGAGCTTCTTACTCAGTATCTGAACCAGTTTCTGCTGCTATGATATAACATAGCTTGAAAGTGGTACTGATGTAACAATCACATATCTCTCTGAAGGAGAGCACAAGGTATACATAAATCTGTTATCAAAGGAGTAAAAAAAAATCTTTATAATTGTATCATGGTGTGGTGGTTAACACTGACAAGGCACCAGGAGCCCCTCAAGTTGCTTTATCACTCTCTCTCCTCAGCAGGACAGGGGTAGAAAATGCAATGAATAAATCTCGTGGGCTCAGATAAGGACAGGRAAATYACTCAGCAATTACTGTTGYGGGCARGACAGATTTCATTTGCGAAATTAGTTCAATTTATTGCCAATAAATAGCAGAGTAGGACAGTGAGAAATTAGGTTAGAACCACTGCACCATGCTCTCATTCTTGGTCTCAGCTTCACTTCCACCCTTTCTACCTTCTCTCCCTGAGCAACAAAGGGGAGGGGGAGTTAGGATTACCATCAATCCATGACTCTTTTTCTCTGCCAYTCCTTTCTTCTCACACTCTTCCCCTGCTCCCAGATGAGTCCCTTGCACAGAAGACAATTCTCACAAACTTGTCCTTGCTCTAGGTTGGACTGCTTCTCTCTCGCAGCTGCTGCACAGCATTTTTTCACACTTTCTGAAGKACTTTCCCAGAGGCGCCACCCACASAGATGATGGACTCAGCTTTGGCCAGWGTMTTTTCCATTTTGGAGCTGACTAAAACTGTCTCTGCCCAACATGGAGCCAGATCCTGGCTCCTCAAAGGAAGCCAGGTGTCTTCTCAAAAGGATTCAGCACTGCAAACTCTCTGCTACTGAAATTTTGCCAGATAAACCCAATACATATAGCAATGAAAAATGTGACCTCCAATGATTCACCTGGATTTTATTTTACTTCATTCTGTGTAGAATACCTTCAAAAAGTACAGGTGGTCAAAATCATCTTCACTTTAAAGATTGTAGTGGAATATCAATGGTACAAAAATCAGTAAATTGTAGCTGCACATGTGTGTTTTGACAGTCCTGAGCAAAAATGCTACAAAACTTTTCTTTGGAAGCTGGAAGACATATGAACTAAAGTGTATTTTAAACTTCTGTATATTTAAAACTTTAAGAGAAAACTCATCCTTATTYTTATTCTAAATGGGTTAATAATCTTTGAAATGTTGCTAGTCTAGTCTTTGACATAATATTATGTTTCAATTAATGAATTGAAATTTTTTAGTGCTCTGGGACAAAGCAGAACATTGYAGCAAATACTGCAGAGAGTTATATGTCCAGATCTTTAATGAGCATTTTAGTTACATTAGAATATTTTCCATTTGTGGTTTTAGTATTAATTTCATTTTTTCTGTGTAGAGCCTATGCTTTAAATCTTTCTGTTTATCTTTCCAGTTCCTCCACAAGATGATTGCACTGATTCTCAGTGTTTCTTCTGGGACATGATGGCTATTCCCTTGGTAACRCATTGCTTAATCCTTGACTATTCTTGCTACACTAATCCAGGAGACTTTAGAGCCATGAATCTGAATGCTGAAGTAATTCCCAGTTGGTTTCATTTATATTGGGAGTATGTACTTTAAGTTGGTTCTTTCTATCTTGGCTGAGGCAGTTTGCACGTGATGCTCATTTGGCTTCACAAATAAACTTTAACAGACTGGAAAATAATAAGGGGCATTTTGTGACTGGTTGTTAGGGATATCACAGTGCTGAAAGGGGACTCACTGTGGAAGATATGGTCTTATAATTGATAGGGTGATATGACGCATCCTTAGAGAAAAAAAGATTTTGTAAATGCTAATTAAAAATGCATCTCCTAAAAATGTTATAATAGTAAAATATTCAAAGAGGAAAAGTGTGTTAGTAAGACAGCTTGTAATATCCTTGCTGCAAATTCTTTATTGATTTTTCACAATAGAAAGATTTCTAATCAGCCCGGTATAATCAATAATTTGTATATGTTACAGTGTCTTGGTYGTCCTATCTGAAGCCCCAGAAGATTTTTATTTTTGCTTTTTCTCGGATGAGTTATTGAATTTTCAGTCCCAGTTTTATCAAGTAAATACTTGATGCTAAAGCAGTGCAAATTACATTTTCTTTAAAAAAATATTACATGGTTCTAATTTTTAAAAACCTAAATATATGTGTATTTATTATTTTGTATGTAATTTGTGGCAGCATGTTACCTCATCAAACATCACCAAAACCTATCCTGAATTTTGCTGCCTTATTTTGTTAACCAGCCTTGCTGAGTAGCTGTCCCTGTTACACAGAAATTGACTTCAGAGTTAGAATGATTCTTGTACTTAACTAACTAGCAGCTAGGATTGTCCTTATAAATTGAGTATATCAGGCCACCAAGATGGTTCTAAGTGTTGTACAAAAAGTCATTGATTTATGCTTAAAAAACAATAACTTCATGCAAGAATCCTTTCTGCTAGCTGTTTTCTCTATAAAGACTTATTAGACAAAATGTATTTGATTTAGCAGCTCTCTGAAGGCCAGATGTACTTTCCTGTCCCTTTATGAAAAACAATGCAGTCATTTATGAATAGATTCTCCACTTGGGAGGGCRTGCTCGTAATGGCACCCTTCCTTGGAGATTCAATGACTGGCTGGAAGTTCTGAGGGGGAATGCATCTGGAAAGATGCACCCTAAGCCACTGCACCCATTCTTTGGAGCAAGATGGCAAGAATTTATCCTTCCAGGACACCAAGGTGGTGTATACCTCTGTCACTGGAGCAACTCCACCACTGAGATAAGGAATATGACCCAGTGTTAATACTGTACAAACCTACAGAAACTCTACAAAATCAAATATATACATGCATTCCTAGTAAATCTAATTGGACAGAAATCTCTCCACATACTTTTTATAATTCCTTCAGGGGACATACTTAAAATATTGATGGAAATAAATAGTCACTGTCTATTGTATGATGTATCTGTAAGCAGCCTGTAAGTAGCTTGTATAAACACTTGACCTWTGGTTGTCCTTAATAATCACTGATTTGAGAACAGTAATGTTACCTTATCTGTTGAAGACTTATTTTAAAATAATTGAATACATCTTCACTTATTTGGGTGTTATCTTGTTCGTATCTTACTGATGCAATTTTTAGATGCTTCAATATTATAATTTGAAAGGCTGCTTCCAGACCTACAATCATGCCTATGTAAATCAAAAAAATCTACATATATTTATCAGAGGTGAGAATTCAAAATTTAACTAAAAATCATAAAAAAGCTTAGGTTTAAAAGAGCTCTAATCTAGCCTCAATGTAGGGAAATATCAGTGCAAACATACAGTATGRTCTGCACTGAGAAAGTTACTTTCTTCTGTAGAACTAAGCTTTTCTATCCTTCAGCAGCTGATCAGAAGGTCAAATAGTTTTGATATGTATTTCAAATTTTGAATAAATATATTTGTGACTTAGATGACTTCAGTTTCTGTGGAGAGTCATGCAGCCAATTTGCCAGCTATGAGCATTCACAGAAAACATATGTCAGTCTCCAACCCTAATTTTCTACATATGGATATTTGAACAAGGGGCAGGACACAAAGCCCATTGTAATCACCCAGAAAGACACCCACTGACTTCAGCTGCCTTTCTTTTATTGGTTTCTGGAAATATTAACTTAATTTTCCAGTCAGAGAAAAGCAGTTATGGGGCTTTTGAAATTTTATTTAAAATCTGCCTAATCATGACTGATTCAGGAATGCATAGCATGCTCTGAAAATAATTTGATATTTTATTAAACTCAGAGTTCAAAGGTGTATTTTCTTGCATAGAAAAAAACCAACAAAGAATTCTCTGAATACATAACTGGCAGAGCAGACCCACATTATTAAAAACAATTATGTTTATAATGATGTGTATGTAGACACTCAAGACCTGTTTATTAGACCCATAGTGGTCTTTACTTCCTAGTTCTAGTAAATGTTCTTAGACTTTTGCTTTTGCATTTTGCCTTCCTTAGAGTGGATCTGCTTTAATTCCCTTGTATTTTAGAGATTATTCCGTAAATATGATCAAACAATGTTATTGTACAAATTCTCAAYGAAATTAAGAGTCTGTTCTATTGAGTGATACAGATGTCTTWAAAAACACATTGAGAACAATACCCCACTGTCATCTGTTGGCAGTAAAATAACTGAAAGCTGTTGTCTTCCTTACTGGTGCCTCCAGTCAGTTTTCTGGGCCAACAACACGGCTCTTCCAGTACTTTTGCTTCCAGCTGTACCCTTCTGTAGCCTCTCATGTGGACCAGGTGATGGAACCAAGCTGTTTCAGCCAGAAACTTTGACCATTTACTTCTTGCAAAAGTGAGAAAATAAGACCTTAAACATTGAAGGAAAACAATGTTCAGTTTGATTGAACTGTTTTMCAAAACTGGTTAAATTAGCTGCTCCTTGGTTAATTTTCATGCTGGGGCTGGAACAAATTAGGAATGTATAAAACTTTACATACCAACAAGAGTTACTTGTCATAAAATGAAGAAGCTGTCACCAATACTGACTCTTTCTTGCAATGCTTCCTTTTTATATAGTACTAAATCTATTTCCCTGACTCTCTTGTCAGATGAAAAATTGCTGTGCCCTTTGTTTTCCACGTGCAATTAAATAACTGTCCTTCAAAGACTCATCATAGCATATGTAGAAATTATGGAAAATTAGATAAATAGTTAATGAATATCCTTACATCTCGCTAGGATTTTCATTCARCTCTACTAGTGCTGAAAGGATTTCTGGAGCAATTCCATCCAGGAATGGAAAACTCTCAAATACCTATATTCAAATGGGGAGAAGTTCATAAGTGGGAACAGCTAAGGCAGGATGGGGCCTTCAGTGAGTTTGTTATCATGGTGTTTTGAGTATACTGTTTGTGGGCATCTGATATCAAGACAGGCAATTTGAAAAGTTCAAAACTTTCTTACGGCAAACAATTTATATTTGGAGTGAAAAATTGCACTTTTCACACTAAACAGCTCTGTTATTCCTTCCCAAGAAGATGAGGAGGAAAAACACCTTCTCTCTTTTTAATGTACACATTTATGAAGAAAAATGCTTTTATTTGGACTGTGGATGGAACAGAAATGGGTTTAAAATCTTCCTGTACAGGCTTGAACARAGAGGTAGACCTCTTGATAGATTACATAGTGCTTAAATAAACTCATCCATTTTTTATTGTATTCATCTAATAGTTTACATTTTAAGAACTGAGTACTGAAAACATATTTCATCTTGCTGGATGCCCGAGAATGGGATTTTTTACAACAGTTTTTCTCCATTAGTTTTTTATGTGATACGACTTTAWAGAAAATTTAACCTAATGAAATGGAGGCTTTCTATTCGCCTACTCTTGCAGTCATTTATTTAGTATTTTTGATTAATTAGGGCTCAAGCTTCAAAATCACAAAGAAAAAGTTTTCAGAAGTTTTGTCTAACTCCATTAAACCACATAAATCACCATTACTGGTACTTTCTCAGAGGTACACTGCTCTACAAACTGGAGCTGTTTTCTCTCTTATCTGCCAAAATTTGTAGGCCATTATGCAGTTAATCATCAAGCAAATGTAGCACATAAACTTCTAAAATGAAGGAATATTCTGATGTGAGTTGTTTTCTCCAAGCACTATTTATGTTCGAATCAGCTTGATGGTGTTTCCAAAGATTCTGAGAGGAGATGGGAGCAGAACTGTGGTTTCTATAGCCTACATCTCTTTGCTGTGGTGTAATCAGCAGTCTCTAGCTATGTTAGAAAAAAATCAAAAGATACATGGATATTCTGTGAAAGTTCTAATTACAAAATATTTTTACACAAAAACAGTCAAAACACACWAAGTTACTGTTTTGAAGAGAACACCATTCAAAGTGTGATCTGGCAGAGATGTATTCTGTAGTTCTACGTAAGTCTTTTTACAAGAATTTAACGGTATTGCATAAGACAGAATTACAGGAAAGAGTTCCTTTTTAGCCAGGCTTTAATACTAGGTTGAAGCCTTAAATTTTCTGATCTATCATCACCTGAATTTTTCTGGGATCTTTCTAGTTTGCATATCATACCCAATCCCTCTGAAGTCCAAGTAACTTTCTCTCTTTTTAATTATTTGACAATAACCCTTAGGAAGAAGCATGGCATATCTGTAGAATCACAGGATGAGCCAGACACAGGGTTATGACTCATTCTARGTTTTTTGCAAGATTTCTGCCCTCCTTGCACCAGCAATATTGGCTTATTACAGCTAGAGACAAAGCCAAGACTTCCAAGATAATCTGGCAAACCCAGCTTCTGTACTTCCCACCTGGTACAAGGACTTGCACTGAGCATGGGCCACGCTCAAAATAGGAGTGATTTTCTTTTGATTCATACTCCCCTTCTGGTTCAGTATCATAAAGGCAATCTTCCATATAATTTTCCTCTAGCATTAGAAGATGAAATTTCGTTTCCATTCATGATGAGTGCCTGAGAAAACAGAAAGAATCAAGCCTATTTTTCATCATGGTAATTTTGTGAAAGTGGATTCCCTACTGTTCTAGCAGTAATATTTCAGACAGGTTAACCCTGAAATTTTCCTATGAAGTGCAACAAGCCAAAKCAATCAATCAGAACATGCATAAGAGAAAGAGACCACAGAGAAGAGAACACATGAGAAAAATCTCTGAGACCTCTCTTTTCCTCCAAGGGAGCAAGAAGTGCTGTTACACATTTGCCTTAAGGGGAGTTGCCTGAGGACTGGAAAGCTTCAGGTGTCTGTAACTGTGGTGAAATGAGTTGCCCTTGGCTGGACAACAGGTCCCCACCAAGGCCCTCTATCATTCCTCATCTCAGCAAGAAGGGGGAAGAAAATAAGAGAGAAATAAAATCCTTGGAGGTTGAGATAAGGCAGTTAAATAAAGTAAAAGCAAAAGGTTACATATGCACAATGAAAGAAAACAATCCACAAAAATATTTTATTCTTTACTTCCCATCAGCAAGTGACGTTAGACCTTTGGTCAGGTTTGGGTCAGCTGTCCTGGCTGTCCTCCTCCCAAGATTTTGCCCACCCTCAGTCTGTTGGTGAGGGGGGAATGCTGGAGATACAGCACTGATGCTGTGGAGCACTGCTCAGCAGTGGTGTTACCAAGGAGCTCTTTGTATACAGTGTTTTTTCTTACAGCAACACTACCTCAGTTCAACCAAGAAGGGAAGAGTTTTAGTAAAGATTATGAAAAACAGGCATGGTGGACCCTAAAATGGTAAACATAGTCGATGGGAGACCAAAGCAATGATTTATACATCAACTTTCATTATTTATATCCAACATGAATTTGTTTTTGTCTAAACAGTTACGAATACATCTTTTTAACAAGTGAGATAGRGAGTAGCTGTGTCCATGGAATGAAATCAAATATTTGTTCTTGTATTGGTAGTGTGCAGAAATCAGTGATTCAGAAATCAGTTGTGCTGCAAAAGTCATGTATACAGTTTCATCTGTAGACATCCTTAACTAGACATAGATGCAACCTGACACATGGTCTAGAATTCAGACTTTCCTCCATTTGGCTGTATTCTGTGTYTCAGTCTGTGTAAATGATAAAGCAGAAGATGCTCAGATCTCAAGGCAGAATGGTGTGCAGTTCTGATCATGACCAAAAACATTACAACTTTCTCCAAAATTACAGAAATGTRATATTCTTTGAAAGGGCTCTAGATTAAACCCTGGACAGGACCAGACAAATAAAAAAATAATGCCCAGCTCCAGTACACTGATCAGGCATGGGATACTTATTATTAGGTGACTTAGCATATCTTTGTTTGCTGCTTCTTATGCCTAARTAGATTTTTCTCCTCTTCCTTTCTCTCTCATGCTGATTTGGGGGAAATTTCAACTGTTTCCAGCTGCAATGTATAACAGTGCACATAGAACACTATGTTTCATTTCAAGCAATCAGTTTTGCTTTGGCTTTAGAGTATTTGGATTAAATCTGAATTGAGGGTTCAACTTCAAACCCAACCTTTTTATCCTTTCTTGATTAGTTTAGTTTATGTTCTTGCTTAGCAGCAGGAGATTAATTCAGATGTCTGCTCCTACTCAAGTGAAGGTTCAGCTCAGCCCTGTTTTTGCTCTTCTTTCTTCACTCCCTTGAGTCTACATTTATATTCCAAAGCTGTTTTAGGCAGAGAATTCTGTGAAGCTCTTCTATCAGTCCAAGGGTAAATGAGCCTGAAAAGAAATCTTTCAACAGATATAGRAAGTTCTGTTATCAAGTTGGACTCCATACAAATACCAGTGCTGTTTTTCTACACAGACATTTAATAATGGTTTTGCAATGATAAGTTTTACTATTAAAATACAAAGCTTTATGGAATTTTAAAAGGAGTTAATTTTACTGGTAAAATGGAAATGAACAGTTTTATCTTTGCAACATGAAAAATGAAGACTCTCAGAAACTCCTGGTCACTGTTTCTTGAGGAAAGAATGTCATACATTCCACTCTCTGACTTCCTTTATGCGTCACTGCACACTCATTTTCATGTGTAGTTTATATACAATTTCTGTTTAGGTTCAGCAGCAATCACAGAGAAGTAGGTAGGTACTCAGGAAGGGAGGAAATTTAATGAGGTTTCTTATAATGTGAAAAGTCCTGTTGTCTAAGGGGGGGTTAGGACACCTCTGTTTAAAGAGAGAAGGCTAAGGGAAAATCTAGGTGTAGTCTTCTACTAAAGGGATCAGAGCACAGAACCAGCAAAAGGGCAAGAGGCAACTGTCACAAGCTGCAGAAAGGGAAATTCCAACTAGATACATGAAAGAAATAAGAAGATCACCCTGTTGTGCTCAAGCACTGGAATGGGCTCCCCAGAGGGGTTTGGTTATGTGCATTCTGGGAGTGTTCAGAGCTTGTCCTGAGGTACCTGCTCTAACAATAGTTTTGGTCCTAYAGCTGGGACTAGATTGTGTTAGGACCATTGTTGGAACAAGGGGTTCTTTCCAAACCAAATTATTGTACAGATTTGAAAACACAGAGGTAGAACGAGTATGACAGAAACTTTTATCCACTTCAGTATATAGTGTTCCACCACGCAGTAATATTAGGAAAGGAACACCTCTGCTCCGGGCTCTGGCTCCTTGAGAACTGGCAGGATGTCCAGCACCCGACATCTGTTCCCTGCTGTTGGAAGGAAGCTTCTGTTTGAAAAAATGCAGCATATACATGAGGGTCAGTCCCAGCTACAGAGTGAGGCACCTGAACTTTGGTATTTAGAGTGTGGGTTTACTTTTTTGAGTTTGGTACTTCACCGCCTGTCACAGCCAGCTGACTCATTTACCTAAGTCTAGGTGTCTATTCCCTTCCAAGAACCCTTGCTGGTGTCTAGATTCTGCTCCAGAAGTGGAGCAGCTGTGGAACCTGTGTCACATTTGTCAAMTTTGTTTTGATGCAATTTAATATAAAATTATTTCATAATGACTGGTTCCTGTGACTGCATTTGCAAGCATTTGATAAATGTATTTGTCTAGGAAAGGCTTTATTTGGTCTATAGATAGTGTCTCTATGCTGGAGCATAGACATATTCCTGAGAAGASAGATGAAGAGCACTCTGAATCCCTCAGGCTTTGGATTTAGGCCTTAGTCTGCATCAATTCCATATGCTAGTGGGGTTTACAGCAGGAGGAAAGAATTAATGTATTCCCACCTCCTCAGGTGTCTTTCAGATTGTTCCTGTTTAGATGAGTTTGCAGCTTTGCTTCTGCTGCAACAGACACATGGGACAAAATCTAGCCTTACTGGTATTTTTCATTTTGATAAAAAAAATGAAAGCAGACATTTTCTTTTTTAATCCACAAGATAAATTGCTTGGCATCCTACTTATATAAACTGTGTAAATCATGCTATAGCTAAACTGTGTTTCTTTAAAAGTAACTGTATCTGAAAGTATAATTTTCCAAAACTACCCAAGTTTCTTCTATAAGTCTAAAAGTTTAGCTAAGAAAACAGAATTATATGTACAGGGAGATGTTAGTGCTATGTCTCCAGAACCTTTGATTCCAGAGGAGCAGACTGATCTTTTCTCAATTTGTTTAAAGAGAAGCATTAGCAYTGATTGCAGAAGTAGCCTTAGAAGGAGCCTTTAGTCCTTCCTTTCTTCCAGCTAAAAGAAAGTAGCATACTACTAAATGGTGATAGCTATCTAAGCAAGACAAAGGAAACAATGAGTAAAATACTTCAGAATGCTTAAGAAAATATTTTATTTTCATAATGTATAGAGAGGTTGGTATAACAATATGTTCTAGATGTCATTTCACAGCAGGCACGAATTTCCATCTATGCTTTTTCATCCATTTGGCATCTCAGAAGGCATATAAAGCATTCAGTCCATTATGCATTGGCATAAAGTAGTTACAATCTGAGATCAAAGATACCACCCACATAAAAAAAGAGACTTAAAAATGTCTTTGAATCACCCATAAATCTACAAAATTGACCAGATTTCCTGTGAATAACCTTTTCTATCAATTTTCAAGTTTTCCCTTCTTAGGGGAATGACACTGTAAGAAATGTGTTCTGCTTTACATGTCAATTCTTCTCTTTGAGCCAAGTAGAGTACCAAGTGTGACCAGAGGAGCAGTATGTAAAACGATTCTCATTTCATGACTGCATAAAGATTCAAGTTATTCTATTTAACTGAGCAACACAAAATTGTTGTGATGGTCAGATATTTTATCAAAGACTTATATTTCTGAGGCTTAGAGAACATCAGTATTTTCAGGTAACACTGGGTCAGCAGGATTACTCAGTAACTCAGTCATCAGCAGTAGTAGTTAGAGGATCTCAACAAGTCACAAGGATTTTGTAAGAGTTTATACAGCAAAATATTAGTGAAAGGCAGTGTACACCAGTCTAGTTAGACAAGACATCCCTTTTGCCCTCAAAGCACTATAGAGCAGAGCCAGGGAGAACAAAAGTAACAAAAAAGTWGTTTAGCTTAGATGTGTGACAATCCAGGACTTGCTGTCATTTGTGCATATCCTGTTGTAGAGTTCTCCAGGAGGAAAGTAAGAAGTGGTTGTTTAGCTCCTGTTGCAGTGTGTGACACGCAGCGAAGCAAAATATGGGGAGAAAGCACCAAAGTATATCCAAACAAAAAGTTTGACTAGATTCTTTTAGATCAACTGTCTTGGAGAAAGAAATAATGAATATTTCCAGAAAATTCCTGTGGGAAAATCATCTGCCTAGATGCTTGCATTATGCTTATCACATTTGAAGGGATTACAGTCTGTCCCTGGGAGAACTTTTTGAAATACCAGAGACTCAAATAGTGGGACTCTTAGTGATTTTTTCCTCCTAGAAACAGACTTTTTATTGCCTTTCTTCTCAGCCTCATGCATTTCTAGATCTTGCTGTACAATAATCCAATTGCAGTAGGAAGATGGCCGTTGCTATAGTCAAAGGTATAGCCTGGTACACCTCCTCCAGGCCATCAATATGAGGTTTTGAAAAATTTCCTCCTTTGGCTTAGGTTTTGTGAAGAGATGGACAACATATTAGACTGCAGACTTTTTTATAAAGGAGAAATTATGCCATTTTACATATGGTTTTCTGTTAGATCTTGATTAATTAAAAAAAAAAACCAAACCCAACCAGACAATAAACCCAAACTATAATGTACTGGGCTTTATTGCATTACCTGAAAGCATGTATGACCTCTGAAAGGTAAAGAGAAGACATCAGAATTTAGATATTTTTAGTATAAGGCTATTGCCCATTACAAGAATCAGTGTATCTATGTTTACTAAGAAGTAAAATACACTGCCTATTTCAAATATAAATAATAAGAGTAGAAGATAAGGTTCTGAGGTGTGTTAGCTGGTAAGATTCCAGCTGCATTTTAGAGTAATGTTTTCTAAACTATTTCAGAATAACTTACAGAAGTGGCACTTTTTTTGTCATTGCAAATTGCCTTCAAGCTCTCTCACTCAGTTTTGAAAGCCAATAAATTATATTTATGTATTTTTTCTTACCAAGAGGAGGTTTTGATCAACTTTTGATCTTCAGTAGTTCAGGAGCACTTAGTTGCTTCTCACATGTTTCTTTTTCTGAGAAGCTGAGAGGAAATGCAGCATTCCAAAGATGCTCATTAGCTTCAGTTTAGCATGTTGGGCAAGAGCTGCGAGGAAAAGGTTTCAAAAGAGGTTGTAGAAGCTTGGGAAGGATTCTGTATTCTAGATTACAGACATTATAAAATTGATAGGATAGTTAGGCATATAGGTGCTCCTTGAAGTGACAAATTTGATTGATAAATAGCTTTGTGTGGAGATAGACATTTAAGAACATAAATATTTTTCTCATTGAGGAAAAATATGAAAACAACAAAACTTTTCCTGAGAACTGTCCAAATTATATTATGTGAACCTACTTGTATTTAGGCAGCGTAAAGACAAACTGAAGGCTGATAGTAGGGAATCTTGAGAGAAAAGGGTTGGAAAAATTTGACATAAAAATTGATGAGAGAATTTTAGTATGTCATGTTTCTTAACTATATGGAGACATTTTACCAATATATTCACTGCAATTATTTAATCTGCTGCATGAACTGAGTTCAGGAATCTGCAATATGAAAGTGTTTAGAAGAGAACTGTTTTCTTATTTCTCTTATTTAACATTACTGGTTAATAGTTTTTTCATAAGGTATATTTACACACACACAGACTCAAGCCTTTTCTCCTTCRTTTTAAGAAACTACATGAAAGGGTAACAGACACAGATCTAACTCCTTTGAGGATGCTTCAGGGGTAGTTTGTGTTGCATTTTGTGAAGGAATCTGCCAAGGTGATTTCTATGGTAACCTCTATTTGCATTCTTTCAAATKATGGTAAATTCTGACACATTCCATTAAATATTGATAGCAGTGTTTCATCTGCAGGAAACCCACATGGGAATGTTTAACTTTATCTATTGTCTGAGACTATTCTTTTGTATCAGCAAGCCTTATACAGTTAAAATGTTAATTAGATTTTTATAACCATTTTTATCGTTCTGCTCTTCATCTAGATTGCTCCAAACACATTTATTTACAATCCAAAATAGTTCTATTAATATTCCACAGCATCGTACTCAGAGATTAGCTTAATAGCTAACCTCAAAAATGTACTTAAAGGCTTGTGAAACACCTACAGAATCATAATACTGCAAATTTTATCRGCTAATGGCCAAGTGATTTGTAAGATCGGATTTTAAGGAAAAGAGACAAACCAGAAAGAGAAAATGGCATAATTAGTCTCAAAATTGCATTGGTTTCTCAAACATGAAACAGTAGTGAAACTGTTTACATAAAGGATTTTTTTATTGGTGGGGTGAGGTGGAGTAAAGTAGGCTAAGAAAAATGGAAAAATAGAGCACAGGTAATTTTATCTTCATGAGTGACACATGAAATATCTCCAAAGAATTAAAATAACTCCCAATCCTCTGGAAAAATAACCTTGCATCACACTAAGGATTACGTGTTCATTTTATCTGAAACAGTGTTTGGGGATCTGGCTGGTGACTGTCTTCTTATGAAGAAATTAGCAAACATGAATTTGTGGCAGAGGCTCTGAACCGCTACTGCTTTGTGCTTCGCATGGCTGCTTACACATTTGAATAGTAAACACAGGCTGGATTTAAAGCACCACGAGGTAAAGAGGGCACCCCTGCTGCTCACCAGCGTGCAGCTGAACAAAGAGCCAGCATCCCAACAAGTGGTAACAGCACAAGCTGAAATTGCCATGACCTTTTGTTATTTGGTCTGCTGGCCTACAGGTGGGAAAGGTTGCATAGCAATGGGGAACTCCTGACCTGCTTTGCACTTTTGAGCAGGTTCTGTGCTGTGAGGTAATTACAGGAGATGCTTTTAGAAAATTGGTCCTAATATCAAGGTTTTCTGGGTTCCATTAAGGTCTGGAATCTTGTGCTAAGACAGAAAATTGAAAATATTTGATACTAAGACTGGCTCTGTGAAGAGAAACAGCACTATACATGATTCTAAGCAGTGAAACTACAATTCTTTTGAATTGTTTACTTCCACAGCCCACCCCCTGACCATCTCAATTACAGCTGCACAGCTAGTGGGAATTAATCTGTGTGTAGATCTCATAAAAATCATGGAATGCATAGATAATGTAACTCTSTCTTTAATATCTTATGAATTATTGCTAGAATTTTTAATCTGTATCCACTTTAATGTCACATCCTCCTATTTTTTTTTTTTTTAATAAGACTAACTTCCTGCTGAGATAATTTTGGAATCTGTTGAAAAGTCAATGGTGTGATATTACAACCTTATACCATGCATTTAGAAAAATCCTTGGAAGTTTTGAAATGCTGTAAACAGTTCTCTCCAGCATCTAGAGGCTACCTTCAGTGCACCTTTATGAAAATCCTACTGCAGGTCCTTTTTGATAGTGCACAACTGCTCAGAGCAAGGATAGAATATGTCCATTTGCTTCCAGGATTGATTAGGGATGAWACAATGGAAACATAGGGAGGTAAAGGGAGTG
This sequence comes from Cardinalis cardinalis, assembly GCA_014549065.1. NCBI lineage: Eukaryota > Metazoa > Chordata > Aves > Passeriformes > Cardinalidae > Cardinalis > Cardinalis cardinalis. The sequence continues at coordinate 1,251,054 of JACDOX010000004.1, forward strand.
GCACAGGGGAAGGGGAATTCATTTGGAAAAGGAAAAGAGAGAAACTTAGAGGTGAAGAGAAACAGAAAGAAGCGAGAAAATAATAATACAAGTTTGTGCTGCCAAAGTTGATTAATGCAAATGAAGTGGCAAGTTTTCAGAGCAAATCCAGGTTAAGTACTGTTAAGCTCTACAACAAGGCTGAGAGTCAGATCTCATAAGCCCTGTGGACTGGAGCCAATCAAGCGCTACGGGCACGTGGTCTGGAATCACTGGGCAGGTAATGCTGGATACGCCTTTGAATTGCGCTCCGTGTTCTGTGAGGGTTATTGCTGTAGGAACAGCACCAAGCTCAAGATGATTTCATTCTACACACAGCTCAWGTACATAACCTGTGCTCTGAAGAGCATAGCAGAGGCTGCCCARGCTCTGAACAAGAGCTAGCATGGTCCAGCAGAAGCAGGGCTGTGCTGTTGCTGTACCCTGGAGGATGGAGCAGCATAAGGAATATCTGCCTGGTTCTGATGCGCTACACTGACGAGGAGTAATATTGCCTCCCTCAGCTGCAATGACTCTTTGTCACAGAGTTGACCCAGGACTTGTAACTTTGGGTTCAGTACTAAAGAATATAAAAATGAGTCTGAACACAAAACACAGCAAATCCAGTTTGATTGGTGCTGCACCTGCATTAATGGAATTTAATGGATCTGAGCTGGACCTGTATCACTTGTCTCTACTGCAAAATCTCTCCCTTGCAACTCACCAAGTGGCACCTGCACTCTGAACAGTGCTCACTGTGCTGGATGAGATGTGCTTTTTGGTGAACTAGCTGAGCAAAATGAGGGGCAGGTAAAGGTGCCTTGCACATKTCATCAGTCTTCAGGTCCTTAGCTGGTCATTCCTCATGTAACTTATTGATATCTTACATGTGCAGTAAAATTAGTTTGTTCATGAAATAGACTTACTATTCTAGAACCAGACCCCAACCTTTTGAAACTAGTATAGGTTTTTTTGAAACTAGTAATAGTTTTTTGAAACTATTAAGAAAAATACTACTAATTTCAATAGGGACAGAATTTACATATTGCCTTTTCAAAAGAAGAGGAAAATTGTTTTAATTCTAAACTCCCACAGGAATGAAAGGACTCTGGCAGTCCAGAACTCAATGAATGTAAAAAAATACATATTATATATGTATATATATCTTATAATAGAGACATGAAATTTAGTGGCTCTGTGAAATCATGTCCTTTTGGTAGGCAAAAATAACACTTCTTTAGTGGAATTTGGTAAAATACACTGCCATGAAAGCAGTGTTGCCACAAATAGTTGCCACATTTTTAATCAAAAAAGTTTAGAAGCCATGTTTTTCTAGCATATAATTCTAGAATTAAGCTACAAGTACTTCATTTATTCCCCTCTGCAAGAAAGGTGCTTGGGCATTCCCATGTAAACCTGAACATATATTAGCCCATTGAACTCTATGCTGTGGGACTTTCCTCCACCCCCAATGGATCATGACTGTAACTATCACTTTGACAAACAGTCATCAAAATTGCAAAAATAAAGTCTGATTGCTGGATCCAGGGGCAGTGAGATCTTTCCTTACCCTTACCCTTTCTCTTTCTTTCTTCTCTCTTTCTCATTTTCTTAAGTGATATTATTACAGATAAGAACAACCAAAATGGCTACATTCATCCTTCCCATTGCATCCAAATAGTTCTGAAATAAACCTATATATATATATATATATATATATATATATATATTTATAACATCAATCATTCAGTGCCATTTCAGTCTAATCTACCTTCAAAGGATCTATTAACAAGAGCCTGAGTTATGCTCACCTTCAGAGAGAGGTCATAGAACTAAGGAAGATAATGATGAGAGAGCTTTAGGCTGCTACAAAATACTCTTAGAGCATAATCAGGCTGAATCACAGTGGAGTGGTGAAGATCTGGCCCTCATGTTAGGTTTTCCACTGTGGCAACTGAATGAGCATAAGCTGTGCTGGTTGTACCAAATGCAGAATGGGAATATGTACCAGACTTGCTAGCTGGTGTGACAATTCCATCTGCTCTGGGTTATGTCCCAAAGCCACATAAGCACAAGACCAGTAACTCATATCCTTTCCTTACCTTTTCTATAAGGAAAACCTGAATATGTGAGCCAGAGGTAAGACATAGAAAATTCAGTCACATTTCCAGAAGAGAATCAGGAATTCAGAGTTTCTCTCTTTAGACATAGCCTAAGATAATTCAAAATTTAGCACTGAAATGAAGCATATTTATACACACGTGGACCTGTAGGTTCCCTTGACACAGACAGAAAGATTTCAGACACTTTAGAGTTGCTGACACCTCCTCCATAAGACTGCTTTCTAGAGCATGAAGTTGAGGAAAACCCCCATTGCCCTGGCTGGAGTATAAGCAGGATCCCCTACAATGCCTAACATGATTCTTGACAGATGTTTGTGTTACTGGACCCTGTTCAAATGTCTAGTTTGGAGAATTCCCCTCTGAAGTCTTTTATATTATCAGCCAAAAGTCTTCATCTGGCATTGCACATTTTTAATATCTTTTAATGAACATAACTGCACTTTTGTCCTTTGGCAACCAGTAGATTGGTTCATATATGAATGCCACATGTTCCTGTACTCTAGACATATATTACAGTCCCCACTATCCAAAACCACARCTGTACAACTAAAAGACAGCACATACAAAGTCATGCCTAGAGAAGGGAGCCACACAATATTAATTTCTGAGCAGTGTCTCATGGCACAAATAAGGCCAGAATGAGGTTCTGCTGTATATTTTGTAACTGGCCTCATTTACCTGCTTTTGCAATAGAACATTGTGCACCAGGCTGTGACTGTGAATGACTTCTGCAATGCACCATGGCAGTGTGTTAATTCTGTACAGTTAGTTAAATTCTGGGAAGGAAATCAAATTCTGAAAATGTTTTTTCTCCCATGAAGAGCAAAAACCAGTGCTCCATCCGCGATAGGTACTAAGTGTCACTTAGGGATACTATCCACTTTTTGTCAAGTTCTCTGCTCAGGCTTTCTTTTCTTTTAGCTAACCTCAAAGATGACCTGTTTTCTCTTTCCTAGTTTATGACACTTATACAAGCTGAATAGAAAATCAAAAGCAAGAAAGGTGTTTTTATCAAGGCACTGTTGTTTTTCAACTTTTCTCTTGTTTTTCTTTGCTAACAGCAAGGTGCCAAAAAAGCATCATTTGATAGACACTAAAACATGAAGAGCAGACATCTCATCTACATTTTTACRAAGAGTAAACAAGTGGGACATTTATGTAAAGTGGGTATTAAACTTCCCACTCCTTTCCCTCCCTCCATACGTGTTCTTTACTACTACAGTTCTGTAAGGGAGGAAAGGCTAAATGGGTTTTTTTTGTTTTTTTTTTTTTTTCCTCTGCATTTTGATATTTGTTTCATAAACAGTTAACTTTTTGGAAATCTGAGTTTCTATAATTTCTTTCTATTTGGTGGAAAAGCTTCTTGGCTGTCTTTCTTGAGAAAGTGTCGTGCAGGTGATGGTGAAGAAATGTGGCTGCTCTTATCTTAGTGCTGTCTGGTGTCACCSCATGTCTGGAGCTCAAGTGAGCAGTCACTTGCAGACTCTGAAGAGTGTTTTACAGTGGCCTTACCTTGTGACACATGCCTTGCACTGCCACCATGGGTGACCCAAGCCATCATCCACCCCTTCTACTCTTTAACTTTGCACTTGGACTATTACCTTAYGCAGAGTTTCCATTAGCTCTCAAAGTTGCTACTGTTTTTCTCTGATCCACCTCCATAGGAAGAGCTACCCTATTCCCAGCAGCATAACCATGGATATGCAGAGGAGAGGGCAGAGGTAAAAAATCAGTCTTGCAATGTATAAAATGGAAAAAATCCTTCTACAGAATATGATATAAATTTAAATTTTTTTTTTTTCAGCAAGTTCAYTTGGTGCATGCTTGAGAGGGTCTGAGCCAGGAAATGGAATAAGTCTCTGCAGACATGGCAGGTACATTTGGTGCAATAGAGGTAGCATGACAGGGCTCTATTACAGTAAATAATACAATTCCAGAAATAACCTGTGCGGAACATATTGCTTCTGCTGCACATGTCAGGAAATGGACTTTGATCGATGTTGTTGCAACACAAAACCACATACTAAAACTTTTTAATTATGATGACAGTGTAAAAAGTGTAGATGGTGCTCACTGGCAGTGTTCATAGCCTTTATAATTAACAAATGGACAGTGCAGATTAATTCTGCATGCTCTTCATGTTTCACAGTTCTTTCTAGTTGCTGCCATCAGCACGTATGGAAGCAATAAGGCACGAGAGAGGGCCTGGTTTTCATCACCTCTGGGGTGTTAACAGGCATCCTCGAGGGGAGTGATTATCTCACGATAACCACACCACCTGGAGCTACCATATTGCTGCTATAGAAATTCATTAATGTAAGAGAAAAACATGTACTTTTGTGCTGGAGGATGGAGTTAGGAGCTCAGAATGCTAAAGAGCTTTATCAGGAGCTCTAGTTTGCCTCTATTCAATTCCATATGAGAATATTCACTAGGCTCCTGTACAGCTTTCTCAGTTTTGTAAACTAGACCACTGCTTTAACAATATTTTTGCAGMAGCCTAATAYGAGAGTCAACAATTAGAAAGAGATGGCACAACCATCAGAGAACAGAAAGTCACATACCTCAGATTACCTCCTCAAGGGGAGAGTCTCAGAAGACATTCTACACACAGTTTTTCAGAATAARAAGCACAAGGAAATTACAAATAAAATTGGATAGGAGTGTCTATAATCTTAAATGTTAAATGGACTAATTTCTGTTCAGCAATGCACATAGAGTATATTTAATTTGAATTTATCAGAAAAGTATGGAATGAAGTACATGGGACTACAATAACTCATTGTCTGCTGTTCTCTATGATAATGGACCAAACTGTAATCTAATTACCTTGATGTTAATGGAGTCATACTCTGCCTGACCTCTTCAGTGCTGGATGGATGCAGATGTGCTTTTTCTGTCCATCAGGTTTTATGCTTCACTCTCAGCTTTCCTGTGAATCTTTTATCTTTGCTTCTGCTTCATTTCCTCTTTAGTAGGAGGGCAGATTTTATTTAAATTAAGAGTTTTAGTTCTACACTTGTAGGGATAATTTCTTAGATTTTAAAATCAGCAATTTTTGAGAAAACTGTTAAATTATTGATGTCGTGACCATCTGCTTCCATCCCAAGTGTATTTCTTGCCRTTTCATAGAAGTTTATCCATTTAATGAAGTTTGGCTTGCTTGTCACCCAGAAACAAGAGGAGATACACAGAAAACATCTTTACAAACATCCTTTTGCTTGCTAATTTCCTTTTCATCTGTGCTTAGCATCTGTAGCATGTCATGGATGTAAAGATGAATCTTCCTCAGACTTTGTAGATGGTGGAAGGAGCCATATAGACAGTCAAGAGAATGTGGCCAAGGGAGTGCTAAGTGACTATGATGGCACAGGAAGGTTTAATTTACAGCTGTCTCCTGCCCACAATATGTTTATTGTGGTTAGTCAGCACACACAGAAGCTAAGGTGAAATCATCCTTGGGGGTAGGGAGAACTTGGGGATCATTTGCTTGCACAGTATCTCTTAGACACKTGGAGTCCAGCTTTAGTGCCTAAAGTTGGGGGGGCAACTTAAGTTTGTTTTTCATGAGCACGCAAGGCACTGTGAAATGTTAACTTCCCTGTTTAGACCCAAAGTGTCTGAGCTCTACAGAATACAGAAGTTTCGGAGACATCACCTTCCCTTGCTAGGCTGGAGCTTATGGCACAAGTGRAAAAGTATCTATTCTGTTCTATCATAGCCATGGGGCAGGAGAACAATATATTGTTTCTTACATAGCAACAGCAGTTCTTACTGTACACAGTGGTGGCCCAGACAGATTCCTTTCTGYGGTTCAGGGAACAGCTAGAACAGAAAGATCTTCTCTTAAGGTCACTGAGACTTGGGTTTTCTAAGTGGACTTCTGTTTTTATCAATGATGATGAAATCACATAGTACAAAGAACTTTATAACATTTTTTGAGTGCAGGAAACCATGAYAGAGAAAGAGGTCAAAACCAGCTCGTGCAACACCTTATTTGGTTTCCCAGGTAGTTCTGCAGGGAAAGACTTGTGAAGATTAATTTTTTCAGATTTCTGGTGATATTAGAATTTCCTGGGGTATTTTCTGTGGCTGTTAACACCTAAGGCAAAAGAAAATAATTGTATGACTTTTCAATCTTGTACTTSATAGCGTGGCTGTCATTTATGACATTTAGCATATGCAAGTCAAAAGTCTTGTTTTTGTGGCTTGATCCAGTTCACCATTCTGGCWTAGAAAAATATCTGTATAAGACACACCACCAGAGAAGGTCCTCTGGATATTTGTTTTACCCTGGACAGAGTCTAGGAGCATCAGCAACTCCTTTTCTCCTGCTGATCCCACCAGCTGCTGGAATGGAAATCTAATCAAAAGTAAATCCTGTTCAAGATCTTCATGCAGCTTTACTGTTATGTTCAGGATTGGAAAAAAGACTGAACTAGAGACATGAGAGCTYCTGTAAGATTGGTACTGACAGGGGTTAAATGAGCCTGCAGCGCTCTACAGGGAGCATCAGCAGGGACCTGTCCATATGTTTGGTTTCTCAAGACTGCTGTAGAGCAGTTTTATCTTATGATTGATGTCCAAAGGAATAATTTCCTATAAATTCCAGACGTTAATATGCAGGACACTTGGCTTTCCTTCTCTCTTCCGTGATACCTAATGACAGGCTCTTTTAGATTGCCATGGAGTGCCATCACTTAGTTTGGTCCTTGTTTCCCATAATTTCCAGCTCCTGACTGCACAAGGAACTCTTCAGCCTGGAAATATATTAGCTGATGCCTAAGGTGTAGTGTAAAGGTAGTATCCAGTAACCAAATGTGATAAATTAATAATGCCAGTAAATCAACGTGGGTTTGTTGTTTCACTCTGTTACTGGTTTACTGTTTTTTTTGTATGGCTAAGATGGTCTAGACCTGCAGACTGCGTTGCCTTTAAATCCCACTACATAGACAAAAGAAGCCAAATAATTTACTGCATGGCATGTTTGTTCTTCCCAGATTTTTAGCCTGACTGATGTTATTAGTTTCTATGACTTTTTTTTTTCCTTTATAAGAAGTGTTCAGACTTTCCCTGTGAAATACTATTTTGTTCAAAATCTGGTACTTGCAGCTTTCACGTGCTAGATTATATGGTTCATGAGTTCTGCCWTGTGAGTTTTTCTTCATTGTGTACCATAGCTCATGGTGAGCTTCACAGATCTTGGACAGCTCTGCCTTTGATGGATGTTAGTACATTTTCTCAGTGGTTGCCTTTTATTAGTTTCAAAAGATAACAGTCTGTGTAGCCACACACTCAGGTGTTTATATGTGTGAAGGGCACCAGGAGGAAAAATGTGAAATCTCCTGCTCTTTGCCAGATTTTGCCCTTCAGAATATTTTCATCTACTTGGTTTAGTATTTAACATAATAGTGAAGCTGTAGGAAGCCAGAAGTGCCTCCCTGATAGAGAGACAGGAACTGTTGAGATTGAGTTCATACTTACTGAACCTCCAAGTCCCCCTCTGCTCAAAAAGTATTTAAGTAATATTCAACCCCAAAGAGTTTTCAGATTAGTAATTTTAAAGAAAATTGCCACTTAGTCCAATGGAAATTCTGAATTCTTTTGTTATGCCTGAGCATAAGTTGTTTTGGATACTGGAGGAGCCCTTTCAGACAGCTGAACTGTGTTTGCTGCATACATCTGTTTCTAGATCAACCCAAAGTGGGAGTAGCATAAGGGTATGGTTCTTGAGACTGAAGCCATTTAATGTACAGAGAAGCCATTTAATGTGTACAAGAGCATTGCTGCATATTCTTGAGCACCATCTGCTGGCATTTTCTTATCTAACCAGTATTTGCATAATTGGAAGCGTCTCTCTTTACAGAATGTTCCTGAAAGAGACATGAGCTGAAGCCCTCAGGAAAATAAAGTCTGTTTCTTATGCATGCTTGGAAAGAGGCCATGTAGAAAAGGTCTGGAAATGGCTTTGGAAAAGCCTAGCAAGATATTGCTTGTCTATGAAAATGCCCTAAATTCAGCATAAAGATTTTTACTGTGATGGGCAAAGCCTGGAGTAAGGATTTTGCCATTGCCCATCTCTTTTTATTCTGCAGCAGGTGTGATACCAACCACCATCTTTTGCCAAAGTGGTCCCAGGCCAAGGAAAGGGACCGTAAGGGGTTTTCCATTAGTTATTCAGCAGTCAAGATGCCAGATTTGTTTAAGGACCTCCTGAGAAACTTTCAGAGGAATGTGAGGAGGAGGGCAGTAGAGATGAAGGAAGGAATGTTAACATTAATCTATTCTGGCTCTTTGATGCATGCATACTCAATATCCACACGTCCGCTTTCAAGACCTAGAAACTCAGTACAGTCTCCAAAATGCATCTGAAGAGATTGTCTATAGTATAGCCCATAATAAAACATTTAAACATAGGCAAATTAGCTTTAAAATACTTGTCCCAGGTGCAGATACCTGTGCAGACACCTGTGAAATCTTCAAAACCCTTCCAATAATTTGGCTGTTTAGTCTCATCAGGTAGCAATGTTGACTAGTGCCTGTGTGGCCCACCAGTGACTCCGGTTTAGTCTCATTTCATGAATGTGGTAGTCCTACAACAAAATAACAAAAAAACTTATTTCTATATTACAGAAAACTAAGCTGCTGCTATATATTTGTGCATTTTTATTATTTTAGCACCTTTAAAGTCTCAAAATGTTATTCTGAGTCTTGTGGTGGTATAAGGACTCTTTAGTGGCACCTGCTGTATTTGGTACTTAGGATTTATGGCAATGAAAGCAAAGCAAAGAAGGAAACACAATACAGTGAATGCTGTCTCCTGCAGAGGGCCTTTTTTACTGTGGTTTCCTAGAGTTCAGTGGAGTGCCAGACATTGCTTCACCCTGCTCTATCCCTTGATAGTTTTTTACACAGGTACAAAATGCAATTATTAGAATTTTCAAAGATAACAATGACTACAAGATCTGAAGCAATCATAACTCAAAAATATTTTTCAGACTTCTCTGGAGAAGTTAATTTCTGGGAGAATAGATGTACATGAGGAAAAATATTACATACTCACTATGCAAAATACCAAACCACTAAAAATGATTTTAGACCCATGATTCTTTTTGATGCATCTCCTTATTTCAACTTCAAGKGACGTCTACCTCTTTTCAGGAGTTTCAGTGCTTTTCCTAGAAGCAGGATGAATACTGACATTCAATACCATTGGGTATTCAAATGATAATGAAACTCTCTTCAGATCCATTTAAAAAGAATATTTATTGAACTAAAAGAATAGTCAAAAATATGTACCATATTCTTGTTTATACAGCTATGGCATATGCAAGTTTAGATGCCTCTTACAAGATATGTGCTTTTGCTTTTTTATCAACCTGATGCAGCTAGTCCTAGCAATGCATTTTCCATTTACAGGGAGGATAGAATAACCCATTAAATCTAGGTTTTTCAACTTTAGCTTCAACATAAAATGCTTTAAACTCCTCAACATTAACAAGTWAGTGCATTCAGAGTAGTGCATTGTCTATCAGAAACAAAATTACAACTGAAATTTAGCCTGATTCACATCTCCAAATTCTGCATTTTTTTTCCAGTCAATTGCATTACTTTCCAGTGCAACATGTCACTGTCAGGGACTGTGGTAGTCCAACTAGTGATTAAGTTTGAGCTAAACCTTTAATTTGAATTCAAATCCTTCACACAGCTCTCGGGTTTTGAATCTTTTTCAGTGAATAATATTTCCCTCAGTTCTGAGAGGAAAGGACTTCTACATTGCTACTTCTGTGCATGGAGGAGCGTGGAAGGATACAAGCAGCATCAGTATTGTCTATAGTCATTATCACTGGTAAGTAAGGAATATTAAGCTCTGACATCTTTAGCCTTCAGATAAAACTGCTTTCGCAAACCAATTTATAATGTCTTGTGTAGGGAGCTCTATGTCAGATGGAAGAGATGTTAATGTAATAAAATAAAAAGGAAGGTAGATTAATGGTCTTTTTACTCCTGAACTTCTCAGTTGTACTATGCATTTACTATCTTCMCTCCTTTCTTCTAACCAGTGTAGAACTGTGGAGTACTGTGTGTTTGTACCAATTTTCTTGTTGCTGAAGGTGCACCAACAGATTGTTGCAAAAGCAGGTTTTCTCTGAGGAAAAGGAAGACTTTCCTAAATGGTATTGATGGATGACAACTGTTTATGTGAATATCATTAACCCCTGTGTATGCAATGCGAAGTTTGCATTCAAGACTTTAGAAAGTGAATTGAATTCATGGGCTTAAAACCAAACTAACCAAACAAAAAACAGAGGTAAATGAACAATCAGATTTCCATCAAAGGGTACAATTAATTAGTTGTGAGACAAAACTGTATTAACCCATGGGAAAGGTGGCTTTTTGCAAATGCCAAAATGAGGACTGTGTGCCATATGACTTCCTCCTAAGCGGATAAAATAGAGGTTAAGCTGGACTCAGGGAGACCAGGCCCTGTGCTGACCCAAGGCCACTGGCATATAGGTGCCCCATAAGACTGCTCAGACCAAGACTTTCCACAGGCAAACCAATAGGTCCAGAATCTGCTTTTTCTTCTTATCTGAAGGGTATGGCTTGTAACCTTATGGCAACTTCAAAGACATTTTGTCAGCACAGCGCAGCTTCGCTCCTGCYGTTTAAGGTAAGGCAGTAAAAGTTTTTCCTGACTTGACAATTCTCAGACTTACCAACCTCCAATTTCTCTCATTAGAGGGGAGATCTAGAAAGGCTGAACGTTTTCTTGCCAGTATAAAAGCTGCCTCCATTATTGCAAATAATAGACAGTTAAAGAAAATTAAACAACCTAATGCTACACACACACACACACACAAAAAAAAAAGAAGCAAATAGGAAAAGACATTAAAASTTAGGACACTGTGGCAACTAATACTGCTGAATATTGCCAGCACTATAAAGAAAGACTTAAAGCAGTTAAAAGTTAAATTACATAACTCAAGACTGCTGTGGCCTGATTGAAAATGATTGGAATTAATGAGAAGGCTCATRTTGTGTGTCTGCATTATGGGAGGCAAAGACCAGACTGGAACACAGGCTTATATTGTTTAAACTTGTCACATACTGTTCTACTCACACAGCTGACTATTCCYCTCAGCTCAGTGTCCAAAACCAGATCCATATGACCAAAAAGAAGACAGTCTTTAAGCCAGGCGCCATAGATTAGCTGTGTCCACCTTACCCAGAAGTTAGTCCAAGGGCTCCCTTSATTCCATGTGGCACCCTGTGGGGTCCTAAAGCATAATTTTTAACTTGTGAKGTATTTTGGCTGATTGTTATTCAGATCAAAGTATGCCAAATATGGGAATGTAGCTATGTCTTCACCTCATGAAAGTGACTGTGCATGCTGTGATGGCAAAGTGACAGCAGGCAACCTCTTGCTGCACAGTGAAACACTACCAGTTTTAGCAGAACATTGACATGCCAGCAGAGCGGGTCAGCACAAGACCTGGTCCACCTAAGTTCTTCCCCACCTCTGTACTAAATGCTGAAGAGGAGCTAACAGGGTATGAGGACTTCCTTTTGGCACCTGCACAATATCAAGTTTCTAGATTGGCTTACATTGTYTTCTTACGAGCAGCTGGTGTGGGAGGGAGCTTGGGAATTGGGGACACTGTGGAACCAAAGGAGGGTAGCTGCTGTGGGGTGGAAGGGGTACCTTAGTTTCTAGAGAATGGAGTGGAGAYGCCAGCCCCCGTCCCGGTGGAGCTCCAAGTGACTTGTAAAGTGGGAAAGCCTAGAGCCTAAAGTAAGCTTGGCTGGTGAGRTACAAGGCTAGCAATGGGGAGGAGACAGACGCCTGTCCACATCCATGATACCCAAAACCTGCCACTTYTCTAGGTCCTACTTGGTCTTTCCTGGTCCCCATCCTGAAGTCCTAGGCCTGTTGCTCAACTGTCTCAATACCTTTCTTTTTCTCCTGCAGTACTACTGCCATATCAAAATTAAATTTTGCTACCCKTCTTCCTCCAGACACCATAAAAAGAAGGAAACTACTTTCTTTCTTGTTAGTCTTGGAATAAAATTTATYGATGCATATTCTGCTGAAGAGTGCTGAGTGGCTCTGGAAAAAAAATCCCTGTCTACCTTATAGGTAAGCCAAARGACACTTGTAAGCAGGGTGTAGAGCTTGGACAGAGGGAGATTTGGGCTGGCGCTGAGCTTTGCTGCATTCTAAAATAAGAAGGTTCTCGTCATGAAAACAGCCTGTTTCTGTGTCCTGATCTGTCAGATCAGGGTCTTATCACTGAACCTCATCTTGAACCTGAGTGGGAAATTCTCGTCCCAAACAAACCCTGCTGAGAACAGGCTGGGACTTATGATCTCCGACCCTTTCCCCAGATAATACATTCTGTATTCCAGTAAAAGCAAGTTGCAAGTGTCTGTGATATGTTCCAGGAAATCAATGTTTTTTTGAAGAGGCAAACTAACTTTTCAAGGTCCTCTGCCCTTGTCTGGAGTTGGAAAAGACCTCAAAGATCTTTGAGTCCAACAGCCCACACTGTCAAATCCACCACTAAAACATATCTTTAATTCCAATTCTATGTCTTTAAATATCTCCAGGTAGAGTGGCTCAACTAATATCCCTGGGCAGCCCCTTCCAGTGCTTGAAAACCTTTTCAGTGAAGAAAATTTTCGTAAAAATGCATGATCACACTCCTCTTCTGCTCTCCCACAGCCCTGCTGGGTGCTGGCCTACTTTATGGAATTCATCTCACATTTTTGGGGAGGCAGGGAGGAGTAACAAAGCCCCCTTAGGTGCAGTGAGGCCTTTTCCATTGATACTATCTTTGTTCAATGCTTCATTTTAAAATTCATTGTGGATTGATTGGGAACAATGGGTGATATTATTTGCTTCTGAGTTTAACAGTTCTCTAAAGCCATCAGTGCCCTTTAGGCTACAAATGGAAAGTTGCTGGCAGATTTGTTTCATTGGATGCCTTTAGAAATCTTCCCTCTAGCCCCAACAATAACTTACTAAGTGAGAAGGATGGGAACTGGGTTTATGCTGCTGCTGGTTAGTACAAAACCTTCCCATCAAAGATACATTACCATGGAAATCCAGGATTTAGTGGGTCATTGGCAGTAAGGTAACCATCAGAAAATGCTGCAGTTTGGCATCACAAAAGTAGCCTCAATCTATGAAGCTTAATCTTGCATGCAGTGATTCATAGGTACACCATGAAAAAAAGGTGTCTCTGCAACAGGGAAGTAAGGCTGTGCGAAGGGGGGAAGAATAATCTGGGTGGATGAGAAAAGAGCAATGAGCATGTATCAAGGAAAATTCAGGCTGGATTTGAGAAAAACCTTTTTAATGGTAGAAGTAGCGAAGCACTGCAATAGATTTTCTGGGGTGGATATGGATCTGCAGAACTGGAAATCTTTAAGAACTGATGAGACAAAAATATATGAGATGGGACATCACTGAAGCTGATCTTGCCGTGGCATAGGGCAAGCTAGATGATCCCCTGAATTTCCTTTAGATTATTTTTATCTAAAAGTGGAGTTTTTATTGCATAGCTCTTGACATTTCATGCTTTGCTCGTAGTACTGCATTCTGGAAACAAGGACTGTAGCTGTCACTTCACACTGTGATTCTGAAGATGAATTCTAAAATGTGGCTAATCAAAAAGAAATAAAGTAAGTCCAAAGGAGGAAACAGTGATTTTGAGCCATGCCTGTGTTTGTGAATACTTTTTATTGACAAAACTAGAGAAGTCCAAAATATAGGGTTGAGGAACTTCTCTCTGGTGAATGTTAAATACTGTCATGAAACTTCCATTCCAGTAAGAATTAAATTTTGCTAGAGGCAGAGATTTTTAAAGGCTTCCCACTGCCTGAAAAACATGGAGGCTGTTGTCTATGCATATTTATTTATACCCTTTTCACCAGGAAAACACTTTTGCAGTCATTACAGGAGTGCTTTAGAGAGTTTAATATAATTGAGATGCTGTAGGCAGGGGAAAAAAATTGTGTTTTGGAGGTGGAGCTCCCAAAGGAAACTGAGTTCTGGCTCCAGCTACATTTTCTTACTAGAATCCTGCTTTTTAGATAAATGTCAGACAGGAGTTCGAAGCCAAAAATAGAAGCAGATGATGAAAATAATTCTAATCGCTAAAGCAAGATACAGGAACAGCAGAATAGGAAAGTGGTCCTAGGTGGAGCTAATAAATCCATGTCTGACAGCCAGATACATTAGGCTGTACAAATTATATGCTTTTTATCCAGAGAGATTTTTTGAGCAAGACTGAGGTTTTAATGTGATTGCCTTCTTGTGACAATTAGAAGGAACTGCATTATTGTTGCAGGGAGAGGGACTGAGCAAAGGGCACTGAGAGCTCAGTCTTCAACCCTGCACTTGAATCACCTTTGGTAGCAAATTGTATGCTCCATTTTAAACAAGAAAATAGAGGCAAATCACAATAGCTGAGAAAGAATGGAAGCATGCACAGGCTCTTCTGAGTGTAGATGAACACTGAAAGTCATGCTAAGAGAATGGCTAAAAGGCAGTAAGAAATAAAAATGACATGTCCTATTTACATTTCTTTGTGTATTTTAAAATACAGGTGTTCTATTCTTATATTATTGTTGAAATACATGGATATTTAAGTCACAGGAATAAAACAACACAAGAAATGTAACCCCTCCTTCCCCTATACCCTTCATTTCAGCGATTAAAGTAGTGTGGATACTTTGATGTTTTAAATTCTAATTCCTTTGTTGTGATTTTTATGGTTGCTTTGAAGGTTACTTTGTTGCTTTTTTGTATTTTCTTTCCTAATAGTTTTATCAAGAGATGCCTTCTATTACAGCTAAGGCACTTAAAGGAAATACAYTATTTAAATGTGAAATGGAAAGAGAGAAAATGTGAGACTACGGTGCATTTTTCTTTGTCATTCACAGACATAATAGAACAACTCAGAAGACAAAAAAAAAATAACGCAGGAAACGACATGCTCTCTTATCTGCTAGCCACATCCAGATGTGGTTCTTCCACCTTTGACTAACACCAGCTTTGTTTCCAGAATACAAACAAGTAAGTGGCTTATATCTGTGTATTATGAAGGGGAAAAAAGCAAGGCACTGATTTAAAAAATGGCTGAACAAACCTACTGCTTCTGACAGTCAAAAAGGGTCTTTCTTTCTAACTGCTTCCATGCATTTTTACTATGCCAACCATTCTCAAGCCAATGCATTTTATTATAATAATAATTGTTCTTTATTGCAGTAACATGTAAGGATTCCAAATAGGGTTCAAGACCCTATTATTCTAGGCACCATCCATGTGCATAATAAAACCATCTCTGCTGTAAAGAGCTTACAATCTTGACATATGACAAGGCATAACAGTAAAAGAGAACAAACAATTGCAGGGGAGGGGTGGAAAAGAAGCTATCAAGAAAGCCAATACACAGGGTGTGCTAAGTAGCAGTGTCTGAACACTAACTGATTAGCTATTGTCAAGGGCTCTGTATAATCTGTGGAAATAGTTTTTCACTGTGCCTTCTATATCACTTAGTTTCCAGTTTATAAAATGCAAATGTGGTTGTTACACCTCTTGAATAAACTGCAGGGGGGAGTGGGGAAAGGAAAGCTGAAAGATGGAGAGTATACAGGATCTCTAAAGAGTAAGGATATGGGAGCTTGGTGCCACCCATACATGACGCCTGTACACAAGTACATATAGGGAAATTTCACTACTTTAGAAGTCTAAAGGAAAGTGGGATCACTTTTGATGTTAATATCTTTACCATACATCTACTGCAGAGATGGAAAAACAATGCATATATGCACAGTTTGTGGGTGAAGTATCTTATTTTTCCCCCTTGTTTAGGAATTCTTAAATAGTGAACACAGTAATTYGGATGCATGGTAAAAAGAAGCTGAAATAGCTTCTTTGACAGAAATGCAGAGATCAAGATCTCAATTTTCTCTTCCTATTCTTGAATTACACAGTCATAACACCCCTTCCCAGAACAGAATTTATATGGATTTCCTATAATACACATGGGTGCTAGCATCCTGTAAATTTTCTGCTAGTCAATTATTATGTGAGCATAAAAATGAGAATGGATTACYACAGAAGATGTGAAAATAGAAATAAAGATAGCTGCATTTTTTTTTTTGTCTCAGCAAAACCTTAAGAGAAACTGTAAGTATTGGCAGTTCCTCAGTTTAAGCTTTTAAATGTAATGTTTCAGAAGTATTATTACTCGCTTCTTTGAAGTGAAAAAGAAGTTGTGGAAAAAAATAGGTGGTAAACAAAGTACATTAATATGCCAAGAAAAGATGTCATTTAATAATATTTCTCCAGGATGCATATAGAGAATCAATATAAGATTATGAATTCCTGGCTGGGCCAGGAGGAACTGTGCTCAGTGGAGAAATTCTGTGATGCCTTTGCAAGTTGCTCATGTTCACGATGGTTCAGACAGCTCCCTAAACTTTTCTGTAGTTTTCTCCTTTGCCCAGGAAGCACTGCCTTTTCCTCACTGGCACAGGTGCACTTTGCCCCTTTGAGTGATGCTGCCAAGAGTTTTCTTGTCATGTGAAGCTGTGCAGTGAGGGTAGAGGTGCTGGAGGTGCCTCACACAGACTGTCACGTGCCTGATGCTGAACTGTGCCAAGGATCTGTTGGCTCTGGGGTGGGAACACCAGGCTGGGAGCTGTGACTGCATTTGCCTCTTGAGGAYCAGGATACTCCTGTGAGCTGCCTTGAATGTGAGAGGATTGAAGATGCTAAAGTGCCTGCAGAGCTGAGGAGACAGTGTGGCTCCCAGGGGGACATGCCTGTGGTGGTGGTAGCAGCGAACAAGGCTCATGGAYCCAGTTTTTAATGGCCAGACACGGGCTGAGCCACTTTCAGGAGAGCATTGGTTGAATTTAGGCAGTTAGTCTGCTAAGTATCCTGGAGGTGGACTTCTCCMGAGGAACATTCAGAGCAGACTCATGTACTTCCTCTCAATCTAAATACTGTGTAGGCAGTATAAAATTACTTAGCCCTGTCTCTGGGGAATGATCTCACRGAAAGTGAATCCCACAACTTTGTCATCTTGTTTTGTTAATATAGTTASCATAAAATTTTGCTATATGTTAGTATAAAATTTACAATAAAACAATGTTTGCAAGTAGCTTTTTCCTTTGGATGATGAGCAGGGATATGGCTGTGTAACTATTTGTGCTGTGCATCCATTCTCCACGGGAGGATATCAGAGAATGGCCTTCTCAACTCCAGWAACTCTTGCTATCGACAATTTTGCCCCAATCCAACATAGCTGTCGCCTCCAGAAATCAGTGATTATTGTGAAGTGCTTTTCTCCTGCCACTGAATTCCAACAGTTCTTTGGCAGCTTAATCCAGATGTCCTTTAGGTGGGTAAAATAAACTGTGATGAATCCCACCTTGGTGCTACCTCCTTTGAAAGGATGTAATGAGTAACCAGAAACTCTGTGGCAAAGCATCACTCCTTTAGAAGGAGTTTTCTGAAAAAGCTTTAGCTGGAAAACTGAAATGCCTGGTGTCTCCATCTCTCTGGCTTAATGCACTAAAAGCATTAAATACATGAGTCTTAGCTTTTGCTCTTTTCCAATATTTTCCTTCTGGCCAGATTAGGTGCTGCCTTGTTTGAYGTGATGGCTTTGATGCGTTGTTAGAGTTGTTATTTACAGATGTCATGGGGAGCCTGGGTAACCAAATCCAGCTGAGCACTGCACTAGGCAGTGGCTGAGAGGTAGGCACTGCAATGGTGACTCTAGCTACCATTTTCTCAGATTTAACCTTTCATACACAACTGTTTTGCTTATAAATTTAAGGTTGCTTTTTTCTGTTTTCTGTATCAAACACACACACTCACACACACACACCTGTACACAGATATGTACATATAATCTGTATATGTGCATACACATGTGCTTTTCCCCTGAATCTGTGAAACAAAAAAATATCCTTTTCCTGCTCAGCTGAATTGTGTTCTACTGTTTGCCATCGTTTTACAAGGTGGATTTTAAGAATTTAGCAGAAAAAATAAAACCCAGAGGGGAAAAAGCTAGCTTTCAATCCAGTCAGTGTCAATTAAAAGGGAGCCTCAGATGCAAATGCCACATCAGCACCAATTTTGTCACTAGGAACTTTAAGATCAGAAGCAATTACCTTCAATAGCACCTTGTTTTTATGTGTCTACCCTTCATAGCCTTGGCTAGTAGCTCGGCCTACACCATAATTTACACTGACATCTAATTTCAGTGGATCTGCAAGCAATCTAACTGAAGATGGAGATACTGAGAGTGAGGAGTCCTGCTTTATCACCGCAGACATAAAGATTCATTATTTTTTGCCAATTCAGAAAGTGAGACTTATGGGAATGAAGCTTTTCTTCGTGTGCGTATGTGCCTGTTTTGCATATCTCATTACCTGAATTATTTCCTGGTTTAGGCAAATGATTGCTGCCTTTAACTAGATGATTAAACACTCTAACAGCTCACAAAGGAAAAAAAAACCAGCCAAGTGCTACTAGCATTCAGGAGATTTACCATTTTCAAGTGTCTCTGCAAAATGAGAGCACAAGAAAAAGAGTGCATTCATTGCTAATCATATTCTTTGAAGTATAGTAGAGACCTGGAAATTTTATATTGTGCGCAAAAGTAACAGTATTAGACTAAGATTATTTTAAGAAACACTTTTATCACTTTCTAACTGACAGAGAGGGCAAGCCTGCCAGCCATGCAGGTTGATGTTTCCTCGTGAAACAATGAAAGAACCCCACAAAGATGTGATTAATGACTTGCATCCATTTTCTCTGATCCTCAAACTTGAATATAGAAAGCAGAGCTGATCTCTATGCTATTATCCAGCCTTCTATTCAGACCAGGCTAATACCAGCACAACTTCTTTTGTGACGCTTGTTCCCCAAGCCAAGAAATTTGCATATCACAGAGAATAAGGTTATGTAACCCAGTTGTTGATTTTGATGGTGCAAAGAACTGTCAGGGTTGTTTTTGTCACAAAGAGTGTGATTTTAAAGTAGGTGTTAAAAAACCATCTATTCTTGCTTGTTATTTTACATGACGCAAAACTGCTCATTGTTGTAAATACATAATTAGTAAGAGAAATTCTTGTGAGTTGTATGTCAGCATGTACCTTTTCAATTAGTGTTATGCAGATGGTGAAACAAGACAGTTGTTACTAAAGGCAACTCTTGCTTCCCTATTTGAGAATGCAATTGCCCTTTCAGCTCTCTTTCACAGAGTGCTTTCAGATTGTTGTAGGTCACTTTCTGACAAACTTTTGTAGAACATTTTGTAAATGCCATAAATCAAAAGTTTAGATGACTTATGCTTTTGGTTCATGTTTTTAAGATCTGCCAGAGAAAGTGACCCGTTTCAAATTGGACCAAAAGACAAAGAGCCTGAACACAGAAGGACATGAGTCTGACAAGCATTGCATAAGGACCATGATGCTGAGGGCAGTGTACTTGCTCAGCACATGACTTGCCACTTTTGTCCACTTGCTCACAGAATGATCACCATAATGGGAGGGAATAAGGAAGAAAAAACCTGCTGTGAAGAGGGAATAGAAATATGGGAGTAAAGATGCCTGTAGTAAAAGTATTGGCTGCAGGTTCTTAAAGTATAAACCAAACTGATGAAGGGATAAAAAAGGACAGTTTTACTGCTTTAGATTCTTGCCTTTTTTCCATGATGGGAATGCAGGTTTTCTAAAGCATAACCTGTGGTACAGAAGTTATAGCAAACAAACAAATAAATACTAGTGCAGATGAATATACAAAATTGACTCAGTCAGATTCCTGAGCTTATAGTACTTAATCTTCTACTGTAACACAGCTGAATTGGCAGAAGTGGAAATGCATTTGGAAAGTTCAAGCAYTTTTAATCCTGCTGCATAAATTGAGCTATTAATCCTAAATTACAGGGAAGAACCGCTGTTTTTTCCAAAGCAACTTTAGCACTTTCCCTACAGAAAACATTCCACCTAGTGTCATTTAAGTGGCCCTAATTAGTTTAGTCAAAGGAGTGATAAAATTAACTTAAACACCAACAGATGCCCACACAAAGGGCATTTGGAACCAAAATAATTTTGATCTTTCAAGATGCCTTTGTTACTCTAGGTATTATGCTGTTTGCAGGGAAAATGCTATAAGTATGGAAACATAAATGGYACCAGGCCTAACTGCGCCTTTCCTATTACAGACCTAAGATATTTTGTCTTCCTGGAGGGCTAAGGAGTCAGTCACAATGTGTGACTCACAGGGATGGCTTGCACCTGGAGAACAGGCAAAACTCATCCCTSCCCTGCCCTGCACCTCCACAGTGCCCACACAGGGCACCCATGCTCCAAATGGTCTCACTCCCCTCATCAGACTTCATTAACCAGGTCCAAATGCTCCAGTCTTTCTGTAGTGGAAGCTTCTTCTAGATACAAGGCAGCCTTCTCAGAGCTGAAGCTATTGAGGCAGAACAGAGACCCATGACCATTTCACCTTCCCTGATTGATTTTCTCAGCAGTTACAGAAATGAAGGTCCTGAGAGCTCYGAAGGATAGCAAGGTCTTTACATCATTCTTTGGTGAACCGTCAGTCTTTCCCTTTGCTTTTTAGCTCTCCATTGACTTCTAATAACCTTTCTGAGACACCAATTTATTCCATTAGAACAGGAACTTTCCACATGAGAGTTTCACAGTACTTGAGGTACAAGTTAAAGACAAGTTTGTACTACTGATTTCAGAGRATATAGACATAGAGGAAATCTCCTTGAGCTTTCCAGACAACCAGACTTAATCYACTTCCAGAAATACTTCCTGTTCAAGATTTTGAAACTGGAAGCTTCATTACAAATGAAATTTTTGTGCATATTTTTAACATCATTTAAGGCAGCTGTGATAACTTCTTTCAATAACATTTTGTATGATTAGCTCTCTTCACTGCTGACCCAAAGATGACCCCATCATTTCTGCCTTCAAAACTTTTTGTTAAAGAAAACTCATTAAATGCAATATGCAGAAACATCTGGGCATTTAACATTTTTTTTTCTTGATGTAAGTCCAGATATCTTTTATTTGCTACAGTAATAAAATKAAATCTTCATCTGAATGTAAATCTGATGCAGGGGTTTTAAAAAAATCTGAGACCAGTATTTCCTTAAAATAAATTTTGGTATAAACTAGTTCTACTTTATCTGCACTATTGCTTCATATTTCTATTCTTTACTCTCTGTCACACTGCTAATGTACAGTGCAACTACATTACCTTATGTTTATTTATGATTTTCTGAAGAAAGCCTCTACCTGCTTCCCATCWGGATTGCTATTGCTCTATTTTTCTTTCATAGCTGTTACAGCAGTTTAATGTCCTGTACTATTCTCCACTTTGTTGTCCAGGCTTTTTGCATTAATCTAGGAACATTATTTCTCTCAGAAATCATCCTATTTCCWACATGAATTAAATTCAGTAACTTCCATAACCTGCACTGACTCATACCCCACTCATTTATTTTTATATTATTGCTTTTTTTGGTGGGTGTGTGTGCATGTTTCAATTTTTTGGGGGGATTTTTTTTATCCTCCTGCCTTCTGCGCCTTCTTATCCATTATTAAACTATTGTTTACCTGCCTTTTCTTGTCTCTTGTATTGAAAACAGATGTAAATTACGTTCCAATGATATTCTTAATTTCCATGTTTCCTCATAATACCTTCTTACACTCAGGTTGTAGAAACTCAGTGCTCCACCCTCTGGCAAGGATTCCCATTATTTAGCCACTTCCAATGTTGGTCTGTGAAAAAGATATTCCACACAACTTTACATTACCATACAATCTTTAGCATTACCTTGATGGAATRGGCAATAATCTGGTTTTAATAATCACCAGATGTGAAAAATGTCTCACTTGCCAGTTCCCCGTGTTTACCCCTATAGTCAAGAAATGGTAAGATACAATAAATATGTATGAAATACAAATATTAATTAGTTACTATATTTAGAGAAAGAACTACATACATAAAAGAAAATCTGTATGTTAGATAATTTCTAAAAGGTTTCTTTTTTTCTTTATTTGATCAAACAAGCTGTCAAGATGGTTAGATGGACTTGCACACACAATGATTTATTACTCAAATTATTTTTCTAACAACATTATGTTCACCGAAGAAAGCCCTAATTTTGAAGATGTATATTACCTGATGTGCCATCAATTCCCCTCGAGCTTCTCTTTAGATTCAGATATTCYGAATGTAAATTCATATCTGAAGAAYTCATGTGAACTCTAACTTGGCTTGGATTCTTGTCTGAATAAAATGACGAAAATGATTTATTGAGCTAACTAATTTTTATAAAGATTTATGCTCTTTGACTATAATTTTTAAAGCCACTGATTATCTAGGTTTTAAGCTGACTATCCTAGTTCATAAATAATCACAAATATACAAATCACTAGGAAAATGCTCCTTTCCCGAAGTGTGTGGGAATCAACAGGCAAATAAATATTCTCCATCATCATCATCATCCTCATCATCATCCTCATCATCATCCTCATCATCGTGTGCCCAAATTTTATTTCTAACAACCTTCATATTTCTCCTTACTCCTTTTTTGCTTATTTCTATCTTTTTCTAGAAAATAAACAGTCCGCTAAAACCACTTCAGATCTCACTTTTAATAYCCACCCTAAAAATTTTGTTGAAATATTTTGTTCAGATGGGATCTTTGGAGCTCATTTAATCCTGCTCAAAGTAAACTCAGTTTCAAAACTGGATCAGAACCATTTTGAAGCAATTGTGAAAATTTCCAAGCATGTAGATCTGGAAAACTCTCTGGGAACTTGTTCCATAGCTTGGTCACTCTCACCATGARCATGCTACACCTAGTCACAGTTTGAAGAGAAGTTTGATTCTGCCTTTGCAGCTCACTTTTAGGTAGTTGAAGGCAGMAACCTGAATTACCTCCTTCCCCTACCCCATAATTGCTTTCTTTTCTCCAGGCTGAAAAAATAATTTCCTTTTGGTCTCTGCATGTCATGTGCTGTAGTCTTTCTAGCAATCAGCTGGGAGGATCCAAAGCTGGAGGCTGTTTTGGACGGAGCTTCACAAGAGCAAAACAAAAGGAGATAGCCACTCTCATAGCTCCTGGACGCTTTTGCTGCCCAGAACGCTGTTATTCCTTACTGCCATTAGGGTGCACTGCTGCCCCGTGTTCCGTTTTCTGTCCACCATGCCCTGTGGCAGAGCTGATTTCTAACCAGCCACCTCCAGCTTGGGGTTAGCGTCATCCCAGGCTCAGGACTCTGCCTTTGCCTTTGCTTTCCTTCACCTTCACGGGTCAGCTCTTCGTCCATCTGTCAAAGTCCCCTGCTACCCCTCCAGTGTATCAGCTGCTCCCCTCTGTTTGGTGTCGCTCATAACAAGGTGATCCAATCCCAAATGTATTTGGTAGTATCAGTCCTTGTGCTGAGCAATGAGGAGAGTCAGTTTTAATCATGTGCCTGTTAGATTCTGAACTGTTGACTGCAATTCTTCAAGTGCGATGGTCCAGCCAATTTTTCCCTCTCCTTGCAGTTTGCCCTTCCAGCCCACACCCATTCAGCATGCCTACAGGAGTGCTGTGGGAGGCTGTGTCCAAGGCCTTGCTAAAGTCAGGGTAAATGACACAGACCGCTTTCCCTTTGTCTGCACAGCCAGTCATTTCACTGTGGAAGGCAATCAAGATTAATTAGGATAATTAAGGATAATTATAGATAAAGGATAATTATAGAATTTYTCCTACCTTCTATCAACTTCAGAGCCACATTTTATATTGTTACTTTTGTGGCTACAGCGCTATTCGAGATTCTCTGTCTGCACTGGTGACAGACTTATTAATTTCTCCTTCTAATTAGTCCCCAGTTGCRTAGATTTGACTCCCTTCATGAATCTCAGGTAGTCTTTTCCTGCTTCATCACTTCTTTTCCCTTGAAATCTCTGTATATCACCCACATGTCTCTTTGGGCTTCAGTCTTTAACTATATCTGTCTCCTGTTCTTCTCTTGAGAGCTCAGTTATTTCATTAGTGGTGCTGCAGCTTCTGCTGGGCTTTTCATTATACTTCAGAGCTTCAAAGCTCTTTATATAGAAATACATTCATAACTTGGTTGTATTTACCCTTGAGTGGATTACTGGCACAAATATTGCTATCTGTGAACTTGGCATGGAGCTATGCACTAGCTTAATCATAGCTATTAGATATTTCAAAAATATACTTTGATTTACACAGAGTAGAATGTGCTTTACATAGYTTACTGATAGGTAGGCAAACGTTTAAAATTTGTGCACAAATTTAATATGCAAAAGTTGGGACTGTACACAAGTTGAAATGCTCTATAGATTTGTAGTAGGGAAAACACACATCTACATCTGCAATTTCAGTTGGTGGATGCACAGTTTATATGCAAAAGCTGCAGATGTGGGCTTTAAATGAAAATAGTAACCTGCTGTATATCTTGGAGTTTTGGMGGGCTTTGATTTGCACCTAGGTAATTGTCTTACACTGCAGACCTGAAGGATCATCTATAAAGCTTTTAGATGGTGACCACAGCAGTATTTAGGTGTAAAAGAGATTATTGTAGTAAATGAATCTTGTCTAAAARACGGCAGAAGAAAATTTGTATGGCGTTCAGTTAAAAGCGCAATGACTTTATCATTTTTCTTGACTCAGAATTTTGGCTGTAACTCTTCCGGCCCGCACAGCTGCAAAGGAAAAAAAGGGTACACGCTCTCCTAGCACTCTATTTCTTATTCAGAACCAAGAAATTATGTTTTAGAAGAAACCATTTAAAGGATGACCAATTTCACTGCAAGCAGCTAGGCCTCCAGCAGTTTAGCATGGCTGTTGCTGCAGTGACTCGYGCAGGTGTGGATCATTGCTGCAGTGTGCCTCCCAGCGTTTCCTGTAACTCCGTGCTGGAAACCACATCACTTACTGCCTGCTGTGTTCCATACTGTACTCCAGTGCTTACTGCCATAATGGACATATTATGCTCACCAAAACAGTATGCCTGGGGAGATAGGTAGACACTTCTCTCTGTGTGCAAATGCAAACTGCTCAGACTTAGGTGGTTTTATCTACACARGAATGCATAATTGAGAGAAGTTAGGAGATTTTGACTGATACGTATAAATATATTTCAATACATCATGGCATGTACAGCATTCTCATTGCCCAGTATATTACTTTTGAAATAGATACCTTATCTTTTCCTGACTGATGACTTATTTCAGCAAAATGGTCTTTTCCCCCATGTAAGTGGATTATGATAAATGGGWAGAAGGTGCTGCACTTACCTCATGAGTTACTTTTCAAGTAGCTTGGTGCCCCCACTGAGCATTCTTGTTCTTGGAGCTGACAGCATCTGAAGAGTGGGYGGCAGAGATCCTTCTGTGGGTACCTATCATTTCATTCTCTCTACTTTAGACAGTATCTATGGGACCAAAGTGTTCRTGTCTGTACCGGGAGAAAGGCGTTCCAGCCCCTGCTGTCTGTGTGAATCTGGCAGAGCTCTAAACGATTCCTGTGCAGGGCCAGAACTGACATCCACCCATCCCACTGAATGCCAAAACCAGACATGCAATAAATGAAACARACTGAAAACAGCTAAAAGACAGCTAACTACAGCTAAAAGGCAGAAAGGTTCTTATGGAAGTGCTGCCAAGCTGAAACTCCACAAGGTATAATGGAATGCAAATAGTTTTCTGTATTTTAAAGGACACGTTAAGCACAGTTTGGAAAGGCATCCTAAAATTAAARAATTCTAGCAGACCAATTGTATAAAGACCTTTAATTTAGTGCTTTTTCCATACACACAATCCTGCCTTCTTTTTTTATCAGATTAAATACAACATTTCCCCCTAGCAAGACCCTTTTYTGTTTTTGTCTTAAATCGAACTTTTACACCCCTAACTAATCAAATTCCATTTTCTCAACTCATTTTTCACTTTCTCTTGTGCTTTTGCACCAAAGAAAGACTGAATTGTAAGTTTCCATTTTATTTATTTTTTAAGAAAAAACTCATCCTGGAACAGGCTTRTTCTGAGCAAGAATGTTAGTAAGAACAAAATGGTTGGTTCAAAGTTCTGAGCATCTCAAAGCAGGGTTATGTACTGGGAAATACTGAACAAGTTTAACAGTAAGTTTGTTTCCAGTATTGCTTGGTGCATCTAGCTAAAACTAGGAGAGGAAGAGAAATAGCTGAAAATCCAATCAAWCAAACTCAAGCAGTGTCAGTCTTACACTTTCAACACACTATCCTCCCTTTTCTTGTCACTATAAACTATCACTGCTTTTTCTGCTAATGCTAGCAAATCACAGGATTCAGAATCAGAGGAAATAATGGTGTAGCTGTCCATCAAAGAAAGCAAGGAGTTGGTTATTTATAAGAAATGAGAAGGCCAATCTGAAGGAAATTCAAGAGTCCTCTGACTTTTTCATCTGTGGCAGTATGTCATCAGTCTGAAGCTGAAATCTTTGAATGTCCAAGAGGAATAGTCTGAGWATTTCTCTGACATTGGATAATTAGGCCAAGATCCTTCAGAATACTTTGCTAGATGTATTTGAAAGATGGAGAGGTAGAAACAACAGCACTGTGTGGATGTGTGACTATTCTCAAACTAGCCAAATCTGTATTTTAACATGTTGGCATAAACTGTGGATCTAACCAAAAGTGGAAAACAGAAAGGTGAGAAGAAAACAGTGCAAGAAATYGTGAAAATATTGTCAAACACATGAATAGAAAACATGTCATTGATGTAACCAGATACAAGAAAAGAATTTTTTTTCATTACAGAATTTTGTATAGGATCAGCAAGGCCTTGTTCTGTTGTTGGAGAGACACAATTCAGGAGTAATTTGGAGCTATCTCAAATTTAGACTRAAAACTCAGGTCAGGTAACAAAATAGAAGACAACATTTATTTTTCTTTTKGAGTTTTGATTTAATAAATGACTTGACCAAAAAGTCCATTATAATAGTACAGGAACAGCAGATAAATCAAATTTTACAAATCAGTTGCAAATGGTAGCTCTGTAACCTTACCAAATAAACAGCCACTTGCAAATGACTGGGGGGGACTTGTGTTTTGAAAATACAGATTTTTCAAGTAAGGCCAGGGCTCATGCTAAGGACTTTGACCTCCTATTCTGGTTTAAGCTAATTTCAACATGAGAGACATTGTAGTCCTGCAATGGATGGCTGCAGTCTGCTTGATTGGACCTTTGATTACTGCTTGATTTCTCAGTATTGAAAAGCTCACCCTAGAACATATTGCCATCATTACTAGGTGTCCCTCTATTGATATGGGGAAATATTTATTTATGGTAGCTATGCTATAGTTGAAATAGAATGACAAGGGCTGTTTTATTCACCTTTAGAAATGAAGGATACAGGAATCTGGAGGAGGAGTGACTTAGAAAACAGTTTCTCTTTCAGACAGTCTTCCTGAACAAGAGAGTAATGTTTACAGAAACAGCTACTGTGGCTTTTGCACTTCTACAAAGTGAGGAGAGAAAAAATGCTGGTTCTATTATGTTGTGAGCAATAGGTATTACCTGGATACTTTGCAATCTTTTGGGCTTTTCTAGTTAATAGGATTTATGCTTCCTTCTTTGCAAGATTTATGTTTCTCTTATGCTAAGAGATACCRTATTTCAGCGCTGTGAGACCTGGAATGATGTCTTACTGCAGCCATGAATCTATGCAGATGACTGCGAGAGGAGAAACATAGAGACAGTTAATTCATTTTGWAACCTATATATAATTTTACATATCAGCCTGAATCTGGACCTATTTAATAGTATCATTTGCATTTACCATATATGTACTTCATTACATTGGCATTTAGATTGATTTACATGACTGCAGCCACATGAACAGATTTTTTTTGAATCTCAGGCTCCCTGTGGCTTTTTCAATACCTGTTTGCTCTGATTCTTTTTATTACAATGGTTAAGAGGTGACACTGAAAAAGAGAGAAAAAAGTCTTGATTGTACTTAGGACCTGATATGAAATGGTAGTCAGGGACGCATTCTTTCTAGCTCTGTAATCCACAACAGAAAAAGACAAATTATAAATGACACTACTCCAGCTGACAGAATACATGTAAGATTACTAAAAGTGGGATTGCTGATGAACTGGACCACTCCCTGGATGATGATATAAAAAGTCTCAACAAATGCCAGAGTTTTATTTATTAAAAAATGTTTAGAGGCCTGATGTTGGTGTTTGGACTTTTCTGGTGGATACACTTTAAAGATTCAAATTCTGTTGCAAGCTGATTTAAAATAGCACTGTAGTTATAAAATTAACTTGTTCATAGTATTGCTCTTGAGAATTAGGCTTAATTTGCCAGGATAAAAACGTCACAAATGTTGATGCATCATTATCTGAAGTGTAATGCACACTTAGTTTTTGTGTGGAAAAATAGCTTTAAAGAGCCAATTTGAGAAGTTGGATGAAACCACACCAGTAATAAATATGGATTGTTTGCAGTTRAAATTGGTTTTAAATTGCCTCCTTCAGTTTTCTCTTTTTACGGATGAAAATGTTGCCTCTTTTAAGGAACAAGGACCATGTAATATTTCTAATGAAAATATAGAGAAGAAAGAGATCAAACAAAATTTTTCTTATGGGTTACTCCCTAGATATTACCTGTTTAGTTTTACCTTTTTTTTTATAAAATATTTTAAAAATTTTTTTTCAAAGCACAAATGCCATTAAGTTACTAGAATATTTTGACCTATCCATCTGTTTTCATATTTCAATGGCAGTAATTCACCTGGAAAGATCATTCTCTTAACACCTTGAAGTTAATGAATTTGTAGYCTATTTACCTTGGAAAATGTGAACTATTTGAAAGGACAAAAACYCCCAAATGACCTAGATTTATTAAATCAAAAAAAGGCTAGGCAGCTTTTAACCCTTATTTTCTGTGCATCTGATCTTGTTCAAAATCTAACAGATCAAAAAATCGTGATCTTGCAAGGTAATGAAGGCACTAGTACTTAATGGAATCCACTGGATTCTTACAAGATGAAAAGATATGATCTTATTAAACATTTATCCTGCTATGTACACTCCTAATCTTAAATGCAACAGGTAGTCTGAGGAGTAAAACCAAGCCAGAGGCCATTTACACCAGAGAACTATGAGCCACATTTACTGGTTTAGATTTTTTTAGGCTTAGTGAATTTCGGTACTTTCAGGCCCTCTCATTTGTAGCTCTAGTTTCATTTCTGTGCTCAACGGGGACTTTTGTGAGAAAAGACCACTTTGGTCTTAAAACCGGTTCTCAGTGCAGTTCAGTGAAACTATGAAGACTCCGTTAGGTTCCTGATCTTATAACTAATAAAACCTTAACTGTAGCCAAAAACCTCTACAAAGAACAGAATAATATGCAAATTATTATTTCCTTCTGGAACAAATCCTTACTCAGAACTAACGCTTCTCCCAGTATCTATATTCACTGTTTCATTGGATGAAACTCTTCCATTCTATGTTAACATCTAGTGCCAATTTAATCTTTMGCTGCTGTCTTTCCAAGCCATAGTTGCAATACCAAACCTAGCCTGGACAGAATTCACAGATTTTTCTTCTCTTCAGGGCAACCTTTCAATCTCCACTGGAAGAGCTTTTGCACCCACAGGCTGTGTAGTTCTGTAGCTTCTGCTTTCTCAGATGAAACTTACTCTCACTTACTATTCAAAAATACCAGCCCAGAGAATCAGTTCCCTGGAAAATATAAAATAATATATGCCTTTTTCTGGAACCAGGCTTCCTCCTTCTAAAGGCAGACCTGACAACAGGAGGCATCAGTAGGGGAGTTGTTAAGTTCCTATACACAAAAATCCTTATTCTGAATTTAACAAGAATCTCCTGTCTGGACCATAACACAAAACCACAAATTCTTTTCTTTCCGGAAATTGCCTTCTTTCTCACCCAGAGCTTTTTTGAATATTTACACCTGGTGTTTTTAGTTGCACCTTCCCACAGCCCAAAATCTAAGCCCTAATCAGCCTTAAAAATAATAAAATTAAAAGGCCCATTTAAATCTTCGTTTCAGATGGGTATCATCTAGAATGATCACAGGTTCAAATAATGAAACTGTCTCTTCAAGATTTGCTGTTTTTATTAAGAGTTTCCAACTCACTAAGGAATAAATCTGTGTCCATGTACTCATGAGCTTCACAGGATCTTAAATAAATCTAACTTTGGTTTGTCCAGTCCATGATCTTAGCCATAGTTATGACCCCATCCTTACGTTTTCAAACAGATCAGAGAGACGAGCAGGGAAAAAAAAAAATTGAAATTCTCTTTTTTTTTGCCTCAGTAGAACAAAATGTCTCAGTGAGTCCTGGAAGATAAAGAGATATGAATTTATGCTCGTGGCTTSAGGCCCTATTCCCAGGAAAGTTAGTATGAACCACAGTTCTACTCATATGTTAATGAGTTTGACATGTTTACAAGAACAGAGCCAAACAACAAAAGACTTCCAACGTGAAAAGAAGCTTCCTTCTGGGTTGGCTCCCTGAAACCTTCTGCCATGCAGAGTTCTGTAAACATCAGCAAAGTCAATTTCCTGGTTTTGTACTTCATGGTGCCATATCCATATATAAGTAAAAGCAAACCAGAATCTCTTGATTTGCAATTCAGGTATTGGAGGATGCCTCAGTAAAATCCCCTTTCCATACTTTGTTCTCAAAAACTTTAACAGAACTCAAGAAAAAGAGAACAGTAGGGTTCATCTCTACTACTTCATCAAAAGAAAATGGAAATAGTTTCTCAAAAAAGATGGCTGAACCTCGCAGGGTCTACCAAAAAGACTGAAACGTAAGAGGAAATTTGAGAATATATATATATTTATAGGACTAGAGGGGAATTTTCTGGCACTGATATTTATCATAGGCCAGAGAAGGTCCATTCACTCTCTTTTCTAYCCTACCAGTGCTAGAGTTTAAAAATATCCTCAAGCCATGAGCTACAAAATTTGAGCAATTCTTTACATGAGGCATGGAACCTCATCCTGGGTCACAGAATCCTCATAAACTGTGCAGTTATAATAGTCTGCATCTGAGAATAACAGGATATTAAAGAAACTGCTGTCCTTGGTTACCCTTGTTGGACTAGAAGAAAATATTAGCCATACTCTGAAATGKCTTCTAGGAGTTCTGCCACAAACCTGCAGTCCCCAGTTTTCCTGTGCTTAAAAACATGCTGCATACCCTCCAAGCTATTTAAAAAAAAAWWAAAAWATATATAAATTAAACTGCCTTGTGTTTTAATCTAGGCATGAACCAAGATACAGGAATAYTTCAATATTTTAAGGTGATGTTTATGCATGATATGGCCACTGCTAAGCTTAGCATGGCACAGGCTTCTGCTTTTTTCCCTTCTCTTCTAGAGCAAGCCACAGTCACAGAGGAAAGAACAGGGAAAGAAAGTCGTCACACAGACTTTGGTAATTGTAAGTGCAGCTTCAGACCCCAACCTAGACCAGCCCAAAAACTAGAGACTTCAGCAAAAACATGAAGTGATCTTTCCCCTGACTTGGAAAGGCAGGATTTCAGCCTGGTGCAGAGCAGTGCTTCACAATAAACCTAGAATTAGCTATTCACCAGTGTTGCAGTGTGTTGCAATTTCCTGTTGTAGACTTCCCATTCCTTCCCAGGTGTGGCAATACCTTTTCCCTTCCCCTCCCCCTGCCTCCTGCTGAGAGCTGTCCMTTCCARCAWGRGCGTAGTGTGGTTGGCAGAAGTTCAAAAGATGCYCCTCAGGTCCGGGCTCATTRGCCTGTCCAGGTGTCTTTATCCYTTGAGCCTTCCCCCCTCCCACCTGGTTGGTGCCTCACCTGCCCCTTCCCTCCCCCTGCCTSGAGCTTAAAAAGACAATCAGRCCAYGYGGTCRGGATTCTAATGGAGCTGTTACCAACATTCAGATGTYCRTGACCCTGGAATAAAGTTCTGGATTTAACCTTCCATTGGAATCCACTCCTATTTACTCCTCACCTAGCCTAGGACTTCCTTCAGAGGTAAAGCCTGAGTTCCTACAAGCCTGGACTTGGTTTCARGTGCCTGSCTGCTAYATCCAGCCAGCCAGAGGTATCTCTGTGGTGAAATACCACAGCAGCTACCCCCGGCCAAGCAGCRASRGCCAGAGGAGCCCAGGCAYGTTCCACCTGGCAATATTGGGATTTTATTCCAATACACCAACAGCTATGTTCCTGTTCCCAGTATTACATCTGCAATTTTAAACTTTCCTGTTACACTGTGCTTAAGGATGGAGATACTCAACTCTTGGGAAGTGAATGAAATAGGAATTACTTTTTTGTTGTAGCACTAGGTCATATTTTCTGTTCCTGAGCCTTGAAAGGTCCAGTAATAGAGTAGGTACTTCATTCCCTCTCCTTTCTAATCCTAACCCCAACTATAAATTTAGTAAAGGGAGACATCTTGGGAAAAATCACACTGATTCACCTTTTACCTTAAGTTTACAGAAGTTCTATACAAGGAAGAAAATGAAATAGGAGCTACTTTCGTGCTCTGACATCTTTTATCAATTTGCATCACTGCCAAGATTAGGGGGAGAAAGGAACTTGGAAGTCAYTGCCTTATTCCTGAATCATTCTTTACCACCTCCAAGCGAGTCCTGCAGAATCAGCAGGTTCCTGCTGTCCGTGACCCTGAGCATAAGACTTAAATCGGAGTTTAACAGTAAATCAGAGTAAACTACCACTCTCTGCCTTGATTGAGGTGCTTTAGTCAGCAGTAATTGTAGTTTTTAACAGACTGTTCTGCTTAACCAAAGCCCAAAGGCTCCCAGACTTGCTCACCAACTGTAAGTTTGGGAAATAATGGCCCTCACATCTGATATGGGGGAGTTTTAAAATTAACCCATAACAAATCAATGTTTTTCTCTGGTTTTGACYCAGTCCTTACCATGCTTTTAAAGGTAATGTTTAGTCAATGTTTTTATTAGATTAGATAAAAAAACCCAGAAAGCATTCGCCCTTTCAGAATCATCATTCATTAATGACTGATTAGCTTTGTGGGATTCAGAATTTCYCAAGACCTTCTCTGTAACAACTTAGGCTTAATGAAAGATTCCTAGTTCAAGGCGTCATAACATTAAAAATTACTCTTAATTTATAAAACCAGCATTTTATAACAATATCCATCACTCTGGTAGATACAGCACTTATTTCTAGTGCTGGAGCCCTAATACACAGGTCAACATTAGTGAAGGGACTGAGAAAAACTCCTTCTGTCTCCACAATTCATTCTGCTTCAGAACAGGCACCCAGGTGCCTTTGGCAGGGGAAAGCCCTTTGGTTATTGTCCTTCCCAGCTTGTACAGTCTTAAGAAAAACCCAGGGAACAATCTCTGGACTGGAAAACATATGAAGCAGTTACTTTTTTCATACTCAACTTTTTACAATGCGAAAGTCATGCAAGAGAGAAATATCTTGTTTTTCTGAAGTTCACAACATCACTCTTTGTGAAGGAGAGGCTTCTTAGGCATCTYAGTCTACCATTCAGATTAAAGTATAAAAATAATTCAAATTGCAGTTACAAATTGTACTCCTGGGTGGACCAGGCACTGCCCTGCCTGATGATTGCTGGGCTGCCAGCAGAGCCTGTTTCTGTCACCACCCCTGCCCTGCCTGAATGCGATGAGGCTGGGCCCTGTTGGTGCAGTCCCTCATGGCTCTTCGGCCCCTGGGGGACAGCTCTGCTCTTGCTGTCCCCTGACACTCCATGCTCAGCAATCATAACCTTAATTCCAATTCCTTCTCATCTCCTCCGTGTTTGARGTCGGTGAAATGGACAAGTTGATAAAAAAGTTAAGGTCTCCTGCATGTTGTGAATTTTTGTCTACAAACCAAATGCTTCAATCCCTCTAACCTAATCCATGGACCATTTTTTCCTTCTTGAAGCAGCCTTTGCTGAAGTTCAGCTGGCCTTGAGAACAGAACTTATTGGAATGATAAGCTGCATAATCTCCTCACTGTGAGTGCAAATGGAGTTTTACCCCTGATGGTAACCCAATAAGTGAGTGCTGAGTGAAGCAAAAGGTAATTTTTTCCTTCTGAAGCTTGTCTTCATGCAGATTCAGGGAGCCTGAAGGAGTTCTGCAAGGAGGTCTCTTAAGTCAGGTCAGTACTGCTCCTTTGCCTGACCTCCCTCTGAACTCYGCCCTCCGTTAACAGCAATCTAGTCTGAAAAAAAACCCAGAAGTTATTAGTTTTCCTCATTTGCCTAGTTCATGCTTCTCAATGTGCTATTAACTGTGCAGARTCTACTTTATATAACCCTGTGATTAACCACAGCAAACATCAAGTAATTATATACCTTAACAGTAATAGTTAATCATCATGGCTAATAACAATTTTGCAAAACTCAGGTGTGTGTGTGATCCAGGTCTCAATTTTGAGACATGCAGCTGTGACCTTGTCTCAATTTTATTGAAAACAAAAAACGAACCTATTGTGAGAATGTGTCTGTTCTGCAAGGTAACAAAAGCAAAAACCAAGCCAGAAGTGAAATCACTTGAGTCAATAATAGCAGTAGCTCAGGAGAAAAATACTGGCCTGAAGGAAAGATATGCAATTCTGAGAGAAATCATAGGGAGAAGAAGAATGACAATTTAGCAAGATCAAGGATCATTCTGCTATAGGCAGTAACTTGACCTTATACTTGCCATCTGGCTGATGACTGCTGGTCAGCAAAGAGCCATTGCTGCCTGCTTTTGGACTGTATTACCTCTAGCTCCAATTATTTTCCACATGTAGAAAATAACTCTCTTGTACTCTTTTGTTTTGTATAATCATACTTASAAATCACCTTTTTTAACACACTTAAAGGTGCTCAAATACAACTGGTTTTCTAAAGAAAGAGTTTTAAATCTTCTAAATRGTTATCAGGATACCAACTGTAAGAAAAACACATGACTGTAAACACATTACTGTAATTTCTCTCTGTGGTATCTGGAGCAGTCTTTGGTTAGAAAGGRCTTGCAAGAACTCAAAATAGAGCCYTTCTGTCCATAAAATTTATGCTTKTATATGTATATAACAGGTWGTAGTTTAAATGAGGGACCTAGTTATCCTGTTTGGCACTAGAGAAAAATAATGACTAATCTTCTATTCTGGAAATTAACACTTTCTTATCTCAGGGATATTGCATGGGCAAGTAACAAACAAGGTTCTTCAGCCCCTGAATTCCTAATTCTAGAAGCAGGTCTTTGTTGATCTTTAAGACAATGCAAGTTCCAGCATTAGGTATTTCAATTCCTAGACTACTGATACAGAGTAAGTCACTCTTACAGGATTCCCAGACAGGTCACAGGACTGTTTCTTTGGTACAGCAGACAGGAGATGATACCAGAGGGCTTCTGATGTGGCACTGAGTTCTTGTGCTCATTCATCTGATCTCTAACACTGCAGATTTTAGCCTTTATCCAGACTGCAACCTAACCTGTTTAACTTCAACTTGGCCTCTCAGCTGAGAACTAAAGCCTTTCCTCCATTCAGTGTGACAGCAAGGGAGTCTCCTGAACCTCTGAAAAGCTCAGAGTKCTGTGGAAAGGGGCTGCTGCTTCTGTCAGAGCAGATATTGGTGTTTACAGACAAAACCCATCARTTTTGAAGTTAGGTGGTAAATTCTAGTCCAACAGTTGGCCTATTACTGACAGTAAAAATGAAGATTATCTGATTAGTTTTGAATTTCATGCCTTTTGAAACTCTTTTTACATTATTTTTGTAGATCTTTTGGGTTTGCCACATCAAACAGTGACATGAAAGCCTTGTCACATCAGTCAAACTTGCAAAATTCAAAATGGTGAAGTATCTCTCCTCTCCTTTTATCRGATCAGTGGCATTAAACTCTTCATGAAATATCTGCGCATGTTGGGCTAATATGGTGTTATCCTGATTTTTATTGTGATTTCAACAATGTAATCAAAACTAATGATTAATGAAAATGATTATGAAATCACAACGTAAAAATATCTATTATTTGTACAGAGCATAGCTGAGTCTGATATTTTCAGGAGTTCTTGACACTAACAAAAGTAATTTTCTATTTATAAGTTACACATGCTGGACTAAAGAAGGTAATTCAGTGACAGTGAGTGTCAGAGTGTCAATTGAGTGCCACTACAATTCCAACACTTTCCCTGGGCTACAGATATTATTACACTGTTTAAGGTATTTTATTTGAGAAACAGGTTTGGAATAAGAATAGTCCAGGATGAAAAATGTGTATTTTCTACCACTAGGCTCTCAAAGGTTGACAAGGATACAGCTACACAATATGTTGTAGTTACTGTGATTTTTGTACATAATCACTTTGTTGATATGCCTGTTGATTTCCAGTTCAGAAATGTCTGAGCAAACATATTTTTATTTGCACAGCTGTTAGGGGCACAACAATTTTTCTAGTATATCAAATACTATTCTAGTCTAAACAAATGTAGTTATTTATAAATCTATTTCCCATTTTCTCTGTTTATTTAAAGAGAAATTTAAATCCTCATAAGTAAAGGGTGCAGGTATTCACATGTGACTCTAGTGACTGGTTATCCATYATAAACAGTAAATAGATGAAGTGAGCACTTAATGAACATCTTGAATTCTTTAGTGGTTAGAGACTTTTTTGAGAGACATGAGGCAATAATTCAAAGTGACTGAAACATGAATTAATCTTATTGTTCTTGACAATAGAATGAAAATCTTTTTAGGGCAAGAACCRTTTTTTTGTTCTCTGCTAGTACAGCATCTAGAGCAATGACAGGTACTCACTTAGGGCTCTGAGGTGCTTTTAAATTATAAATGGTAATCATAATAATCTTCCAATAGATGTAGTAGATTTAATAAACCATTCTCAATGCAAACTCTAATTTAGAGATGTCATTATTGCATGCACTTTGAAAAGTCTRTTGAGGAAATGTTGAGTGACTAAGTCTAGGAAAAATCTGAAYGTTTAATTAAATTTTATTGGCTTCTCATTCTTGACAGTGATTTCTATGGCAATGCAGTAAGAGGGTGGCATMTCCCCCAAAAGAGACACAACAATGAATTCTGTGTATCAGTAAAGAGTTCTTTGAGAGAGTTAATCAACACAGCTGTGAGGAAGGGAGGGTTCCTTTCCACTGAAATAGGGCCCCTTTCTGGGAGTGTGGTTGAGACRATCAGTTCAGTGAGCTCACTAATTCTATAATGATTTTCCTACACCATGGACATTAGGTACTGCAATATTAATGAATTTTGATGAATGGTGCAAAAACCAGTACTGAAAAATTAAAACCTTAACCGTATAGTAGAAAATTCAATTCCTTGAGAATCAAATAGGGATAGATATATGCTACTGTATATATAAAAGAGTGAATGCTTATGTGTGTATAAAACAAATACATGTWCACAGGAGATACRTATTCTATCATTCATTCTCATAATCTCCACTTCTAAAAGTCCTAGAACAAAGGTGATTATCTGAAACGGATCTGTAATTTTTTTTTTAATTATAATGACTGCTTCAGAGCACAATCTACCATAGAATCAAATGGTGGTTTGAATTGAAAGAAACCTTTAAAGACCATCTAGTCCAACTCCTCTGCCATAAGCAGGGCCATCTTCCACTAGACCAGGTTGCTCAAAGCCCTATCAAACCTGGCTTGAACAATCCCAGGAATGAGGCATCCACATCTACTCTGGACAACTTTACCAGTGTCTCACTACCCGCAGCATAAAACATTGCTTCCTAATATCCAATCTAAATCTTTCAGTTTAAAACCATTGCCCCTTCCTGTCTGTAAATATCTTGATAAAAAGTCCTTCTCTGTCTTTTAAACATYTTTTAGGTACTGGAAGGCTGCTATATAGTCTCCTCAGAGCTTTCTTTTCTACAGACAGAACTGCTGAGCCTTCTCCACTCTGAATGTTCCCAACTCCCTCAGCCTTTCCTCACAGAAGAGATGCTTAATTATCTTTGTTGACAGTCTCTTMATCATATTTGTCCACCAGGGCCACCAGGTCCTTCTCTGCCAACCTTCTTTCCACCTAATTGAACAAATGCTTTAGTAACACTGGGTCAGATTCTAAGCACTACAAGACATACCTTATAATAATATTGCTAGAAGCTGCTGCCAAAACCAAAGTATGTAAAAAGATACAGCTTTCTAAATTTTAATGATTACTCCATGTTATCAAGAGGATAATACAGTTGAAATGGTAATAATTTAACCTGTGGCCCTGAAACTAATTTAATCTCAAAGTGTGTCTACCCACTAATCCACAGCGGGCAAAAATAAAATGGCACTGTAGAATTGTGGTATTTAATCACAGACTTGGCTTATAAATATGATGATCTATTTCTGTTCTTATCTTTTCATAACTCTTGGTTAATAGAAACTGTTGTGAGAAATGACTGCTATTTGTCGTGGCCAGCCAGATGGCTGTGTAACTTTTTCCTTGATGTGCTCTAGTCGTTGAAAGTAGTTTTGTCCAAAAAAAGCTAAATCACTTTCTKTGTGGGGTGAATGTCCACACAGTAAGAATCTGAAGGATTCTGTTTAATGTGCCAGCACTTACCCACTTCAGTAATCTCACCGGATGCAATGGCAGCATGTGCAAGATTTACTGCACCAAGAAGGCCTTCCATCTGAAAAAGCAGAAACATGTTCACAGGGGGGAAACCTCACTTTGTTCTTTCCTTCAACATGGATTGAAATTCAAGAATMTTATTTTACTTAGCCAGTGCAGGCAATGTAAACAGGAAAAGTAAGCAAAAAACCAAACCAGTGATCAAATATTGGAACATAATTAGCGACCTAATAAGTAGAGTTCGTTGAATAGCAATGGTTGAGCAAGAAAAAGGTAATGCTTCACTGCAGGGAAGGATTTGCTGGTCCAGAAAACCACTTCAGTAACCTTTTTTCTTCACATTAAAGGAACAACAAATAATTAAGTTTTCAATTTTCACTCAGTTGGTTGCCTTCCTGAAGTTTAACATTTAGCTAAAATAGAAGGAAAAAACTCTAAATCGTGATAAAAACCCCCCTTTTTGGAGATCTGACACATCTTTCAAAACATTGCTTGTAAACAGGACACAGCACACAACATAAATTGAAGTAACACAGGCAAACACATCTTTTCCTTTTATTTGACCTCTGTTTTGGCACTGGTGGTAAATATTGTTAAAAGTAAAGCACACAAATTCCATAAGAGTCGCCTCTGAGTAATTTGCCAGCACTATTATGCAAATATTGGTTTCTGCTCGTTGCAGTTTGCATTTGTGATATATGCAGGCTGAAGAACATCAGCGCTGAGTCATCTGCTTAAGAGTCCCACGCTATAAATGTGATGGATTGTAACATTTTGCAGAGCACAAAAGGTAATTGAGTGGAGTCAATTAGGAAAGTAGGAGGGCTTAGTGAGGAAGAGGTGAGCAATCTGTAAACTACTGTGACATCTGTTTTTGGCTACATTTTTCAAAACACCTTAGTAGGCCATCTAGCCTTAAAATTTAAGGCATAATTAGAAGCAGCTTCTTTAAATTCTGGCCTTTATACTTCTGAAAAAATTGAAGGTCTATTACTATAGAGGGAGGAATGCAATTTTCGGAACCATGGAGGTTGCAAACAAATGCATTCCTTAGAAATGTGAAGTGCTGAAAATGCTATTAGAATTTTATTATATTCAGATTTTGTTGAATATAGAGTCATGTGTTGCAATATTTGCCRTACTGTAAGTTAAAAGCAGTACTTCTTGCCTCGTTAACATGTATTTAGAAAGCAGTTCCTTATAATATGTTACTTCTCTTTTGTTAGGTCATATTGTCACTGTGCTGTTGCTGGTTTCTTTACTCTCCTGACCAAAATAATGAGCCAGWTGCTTAAGCAGTCCTAGTTTTCCTCAACATGTTTGTTTTTGCAGGGATTTGAGCTGGAGTCAATAATCCCTATGAGTCCCTTCCATCTCAGAGTGATTCTGTGATTCTGTGAATTAATTGAGGGGACATGGCTGGGATTACCAAAAGAAAATGACTGACTGAGCTCTCCAGAATTTTCCTTAAGGGTTTCTTTAGCATGTTTCTAATTAGAGAAAAAAGATAACATGTGACAAAATGCTACATTCATCTTACATTTTAGAGGTATTGCTTCACACCAGCTGATTTTCTAAGTTATAACTTTGAAAGGCACTGTTTTAGCACTATCCTTTCTATAGCACTTCAAATAAAGCTTTAACTTTAAAAGTAATTGCAGAAAGCCTTAGGAGATCTAGCTGACAAGCTAATAAAAAACAACAAAAAAGCCATAGTGGATAGCAACTACTGATTATAATAACCAGTACTTTTAAAATCTTAATGAGGACACAAAATGGCACAGGATTCTGCTGCCCAAATAAGATRTATCTGTCATATGACAGATGAATTGGGGAAAGAAAAGCATTCTTTAGGCTGAAATAAAGAAATAATTTTATTCTATGCATTAGGTACATCCCTTTTGAATTTACTTAAAGAAAATATTTAAGATATGAATATGTTAGCAGCAGAAAGGAGGTGCCTTATCTTACTCTTTATACATGGAAAGCTTACTTGGTTCTTTGCTGCAAAACACATGAAATAATGTGGAAAATGGCATTGTTATACCTCACTTCAGAAAACTGCTAAAGTTATAATAATTTTAAGTATAGAAATAGTCTGCACCAATAACATTACACACATACACTCATCTTGATAACTGGAAAAAAGAATCCCCAACTCTGAGTACAGTCAGTCCTGGCACAACAGAATTTTTAATACTCTTCAGAAAATATTATGYGCAAACTGAAAAACACAGTGCCTGTATGAGGGAAAAGCAGTTCAGAACAAAAAGTTTTGCTGTACCTATTTATCAATAATAATATCTTCATTGAAAAGTTCCTATGCCAATTCTGATTATGGCTTTACAGATTAGGTATATTGTTAWATAAGATTAGATCTGAGAATAATAATCAGACTATGCATAAGAATTATTAGGGTGTGAAATTGTATGTTTGTGAATAAAATTTCACTATATTGTCTGCTGCTCCAGGTTGACTTTTATTTCACAAATATCCATCAGAAGAGAATTAGGTCAGGTTTTTTCCTTTTATATATTTCAGCATCTTGCTCTTGATAATTTTAATTTTTGAATGGTAAAACCTTGCTCTGCATTATTATTACTATAATTGTTGCCACTTTTACTACAACTGCTAATCTTATTATTTCTCATTATTTATTATTTTTGTTACTGTGTGTGGATATCTTATTTA
Source organism: Cardinalis cardinalis (assembly GCA_014549065.1). NCBI lineage: Eukaryota > Metazoa > Chordata > Aves > Passeriformes > Cardinalidae > Cardinalis > Cardinalis cardinalis. Next base: position 1,292,562 of record JACDOX010000004.1, read on the forward strand.
TATATATATGCATCAACATATATATATAACTTGTCACCCAAACTATTAAAATAGTTATAGATACAATCCTTTTACATGCTTACAGAGTACAAAAGCCAAGTATTTAAAGATAGATTTTATAAGAWTTTCAAAATTTCAGCACAGAACCCCTGGAATTCATTGCAGGCTGTTTTACAATTGCCATCACATTCAACCTGAGAAAAAGGACTCTGTCAATGTAAATGACTTGCTGCCAAATCTATATCATGTGTCCTTGACTGTTTTAACAAATCTGTACTAAAATACAGTAGGTGCATATTCTCTGACTTTTCTGGATATAGATGGGAATCTAAACAGTTCAAATGGGCAAAAATTATCAATCTTTGTACAGGGTGAACTTGCACTGCTATTAATTGAGGTTTGTTCTATACACAGACTGGAGGATTTAATCTCCTGTATTAAATATTTATTAATAGAAGTATATATTTTTCCTAAACATTTYTCATTAATATGAGAGAAGAGAAGAAGACATAATGTAAAACTCCAGCTTCTGAWTGGAGTCAATGTAGTAGATAAAAAGCTAGACACTGGATTTCTCTGTAAGTCAGTATTTGAACAAAAAAAATGAAAATTATGTCTCAGACAAAATCTTGAACTGGAAATAGAGGACTTGTATGGTAGTTCTGCAGTGGCATGTGACTTTATATGTGTTTAAGAAGACACAGTTCAAAATTACCTCAGGATATTAGAAAACACAGGCCTCTACCATCTTTTTTTCCTCATATTTCCTTGCTGTAATAATATGATGTGCTCTAGTCTTATTTTAGACTAAATCACCACTTGTGCACCGGTTCCCACAATCCTTTTGCTTTGTGAGACAAATCACTATAGTTTGTCACAGAACCCATTTCCATTACTCCTTCTAGCCCCCACCACTGCAAGGCCAAAGGAAATGCAGCTGATGAGAAATTATTGTTGGGTGGGTGCTCAGCTGCATTTGTTCATGGCCAATTTATTTCTGCTTTTTTTGCTAATGGCTTGGATAGTGGAAAGGATGGCACAATAAGTGTTATGTCTGACATCAAATTGGGAGGATTACCACCACGTTCAAGAGCTGGTTCAGATTTCATTTATCCCTTGACAAAAGATGAGTAGAAAGCTACACTTGATCAAGGCTAAATCAAATGCACAAAGGGGCATTTGATTTGATTTGGCAAAGGGTCTCTCAAAAACTGTGTACAAGTCAGTGTCATGGACTCAGAGTGTTACCTTTGTGTTAAACCTTCATTGCTGGTTGAATGAAGCCCAGGTCTCTCGAGCTGTGATGATTATTCTGTCTGTATGATTGCTTCATGTAGCTGAAAGAAACTTGGAGAGAATCCCAAAGTTAAGGCATTGTATCAGAGTGGTRATAAGGTGAGCAGATGTGCTTATCTTTTTTCTGGTTTTCATTGCATCCTAGCTGTACTTTTCATTTGAATGAGCTTACTAATAATTTGTCTGAAAATTGTTTTTTAGTACTAAAACCAGGGTAAATACAGATGAATATTGACTGTATCTGCTGCAATGTATCCAGTGTAGCCTATAGTTTTTCTAGACATTGAAGTYTTCTCTTGTGCATTTAAGCTCCCTTATATCAGTGTAGCTCCAGTTAGAGTAAGAATGAGTGCCTGACCTGTTCCAARCCATGCCCTGGAAGATAAGGTAAGATGGGAACAGATTCTCCATGTGACCATGCCAGGGGGCTGGCATGGCTGTGTATTGGCACTGGTGATTGTGTCCAAGTGTTCAGCAGTACTCCTAAATCTTGCTTCATTTAGAGGAGGACACTGCTCCTAACAASTGCAGGTTCTCATCCCACAAGGGGTGGGAAATGTAGCTAGGGTTTACTAAGAACTCACAGAAGATTGCCAGGCCTTTCTGGCTTTGGGAATCAGAAAACTGTGGACTACTCTAAAATGAGAGGCTGGCAATGCAAACTGCCAAGTGAGAGGAGAAAAMTATTCTTTTTAAGATACTAGTCAGATCCTACAGAAAACTGTCCTCAAAATGAAATGGATATGAGAATGGACAACACCTTGGACTTGTTACAGAAAAATTTATATCGCTATTGAAAAGTAGGTAAACCCAGGTAATTTATATRTATTTATAACTAAGAATATTTTCTAAGAGAAAATAACTTGATTAGGGATGGTAAGGTCTCAGAGAATGTTCTTTCCAGTTTGGTTAATGGGCCTAAAGTAAGATGTGAGCAAAATGCATCAGAGTCCAAGAGAGAGCCCAAAGACAGCAAAGGAATTTAAAAGATATGACCTATGAGGAAAGCTTGAAATAAGAGTATTTGTTCAGTCTAGGAAGRAGGAGGCTGAGTCATGAAACTATATTCTTGTGTTTAAGGGCTGTTATAAAAAGATAGTGAAAATTTTTCTCTGAGCAAGGACAAGATGGAATTAATTCCATTTGGATCAAAGATTGTTTAAACTGAGTACTGGAAAACAATTGCTATTAGGATACACTCAGTCCATTTAGAGAGTACTTTCTTACTGGATTGAAGAATTATAAGCAAACAGCTCTCTCAGTCTTCAATGATTTGGCCTCATTTAACATTGCTRATTTTTGTCTTGGCCTCCCTTCTGGACAGTTGTATGTCAACAACTTGATGGTAAAAATCTCACATCCATTCCCATTCAGAAGTAGAGGAATAGGAATGGAGGGCTTCTTCCTTTCCCCCTTCCTCTTCTTTTGCTCCCACCCTTATATTGATGTATGAGAAATCCTTGTGGAATTAGTGGCTTGCATGTCATAAAGGACATTTATTCCCTGAAAATTGCAACAGATTGAGAGGTACCCTACTGCAATCATAGCACAGTCTGTGTAGCAGGAGCAGTGCCTGAATACCCAAATAAATTCAGCTGAACTGCAGTTTAGACATGGAGGGTAATACTGGCACTTTGTTGCTGCTGATTCAGAAAACTTAAAACTTTTTGCAGCCTGATATTGCACAAGGAAAATTTCAGTCTAAAATACTTTCCAGAAAGACTCTGTTGCTTGAGGTTTAATGGGATACCAGGGTCTGTAAGTGCAGAGGATGGTGTGTGCTACTTTGAATCAGCTGAAGAGAGTCAGGCTCTCAGTTGTCTCACTGTGACCAATAGGATCCATCATTTATTTTCAATTATGTCATGCTGCTGAGTTTTATATCTTCAGGTTACTAGTATGAACARCCAAATATTATTTTGTTTAATAAGAACTTTGCTCAAATTTTGCTTTTGTGGATGCATGGAAGGGGACAACAGTCAGTATTAGATTTTCAGACATAATAGGGCTTTATTCATTGAGACATTACTTTCATATGAAGAATTATTATACCAAACTTTTGCAGAACTTCAGCAAAAGTTGCTGGTGTTTTTAGTACTGCAACAGGATTTTCCACAGCTTCTGGCCAAAGATGCTACATTCTTTATAATTAGACTATGTCATTCTGGCTAACAAGTTTCTCTTTTCAGACCTTTATGTCTTGAAATGGCTTTGCTTTGACCTTWTCAAACCATGGGTGATCTCTGCAACAGGTTGCTGCACTGATCATCTRCACTGGTTTGTGCTTGGAAAGGCTGCAGAAAAAGAGAATCTCTGGAGTAAAAGCTTCCCTCTTTGCTGTCTCTCTTTGTTATTGTTGTTGTTGTTCAGATGGACTTCCACTCTGATACCAGGTTAATTGGGTGAGGTAYTGTTCATTCTGAGATAACTCACTGCCTCAGCTGCATTATCAARCCACTGTTTTGAGAGATTGTTTTCTGCTGTTCAGAGTTCTCTCTAACAAGCTCTATCCTTTCATACACATCCTTAGTTTAAAGGTTTGGAGGAAACTCAAAAGGCTGACATTCTACATAAAGCACAGCAAATCTGAGCTATCCATAGGAGAGCACTGCATATCAATTAAGGAAAATGTTAAAAGAGAAAAATTGAAACTACAGAGCTGTAAATAGAGAAGATCACTGATCTCATCTACTGTTTTGRTGCTTTAATGACTCAGTACATAATGTAGGCTGAATATCTAATTTAACATYGCCTCATCAGGTTGTGGGAAGCCATCCAGATGACATCATTAAAACACACCAGTCCTTATCTGGCCTGAAGGTTAAATTCTTCAATCACCTAAAATAATTTGTGCCCTTGGACATGTTGTGAACCTTTAAGGTAAAAGTTACTGGACATAGCTTTGTCATCYCCAGTGCTCAGCTCCTACTGGAGTGGATGGTTGGAGGAAAAGGACTCTTCTATGGATCATTTTTCTCCCATGCCTTTTTGAACAGCATAATTTCTGTTCAACCTCAGCTTAAAGCAACATTTCCTTATGGGCAGATCTGCTTCCTTGGTCTTATTGTGATCCAGTAACTTACAGTATGAACTGGTCCCTCAGGCTCTTGAACTAACACATCAGATAATAAACAATCTGTCTAACTTTTTCCTTGGTCCCAGTTATAAGACATTTTTGCACAAATCTGGAATTAAAGGTAYTGAAACCAAGTTAATTTGTGCCTCATAAGGTATTACTCATATGGTCATCTAAGCTTTGCTGGCCTTGCAAGAATCTGTTCTCCAAAAGGTCCTAATACTCCTCTAAAACTYCCCTCCATTATCTGTGAAGTCCAACCATTTTTCTCAAAACTAATTTTTATCCATCTGCCAAGTCCTGATGTCCCTTTTGGCATTATCTGTAACCCTCATCAGATTCTTAGATTCATCTCTGACATGTCTAGCAATTTCTCATGTCGTGTACATAGTTTTCCATGTCCTGTTCATCCAGCTTCACCTCAGGGTAGGACAAGGCCAACTGCCTAGTCTTTTTTCTGCCAGAATAATGTGGACATAGTGAGTATTTTACAAGTCTTGTGCAATCAATATGACACTTTTTTTTTTCAATGGAAATCAGGGATAAAATGAATGGGAAAAGAAGGAAAAGGAGGGAAGAGAGATGCATATATTTGTGTGTGTGCTTGTGTGTGTGTTCAAGGGAAAGATGTTGGTAAACCTTACCATATTTTACAGGATTAAGCATAAAAGGAGAGAAAAAAGAAAAGAAAAGTGAGGTCTTGGAACGTAAGAGAACAGAACTAACATCTATCAATGTTCTCATTAGTAAAACATTGTTAAAAGCTTTTCTATACATCACAGGACTTTAAATTCTACCTATTTCTGTATGCTAGACTCAGTATTGGAACACTGAATTGACTGGGGTTTTCAGTAAGAAAACTGCATTTGTAGGGGAATTTGCTCTGTGTTAAACTTTAATGAAATGYACATTAGGGACTCCCTGACCATACTGATTTACCTTGTCCCCCCAGAGAAGCCTTCTTGCAGCACAAGKTAGAACAATGACACAATGACACAGCACAGGTGGGTTGGTCCCTGCAGGAATATGCTGTATAAGTGCTAGTATACATCTGGAGTTCCGAATGGTGTAAATAGCTATTTTTTCTCAAATCAGAACTCTTTCAAGCTACAAGTAATATTCATACAGGTAAGTATAAGCATATTTATCTCAGGGAGAGTACTCAGGTGTAGGGTTAAGTCTAGGTCATCTTGTGGTACCACAAATGAGTATAATAAGATCTCTTAAAGAATCTTTGGCAAAGTAATCTGCAAAACTAGGTTTAATATGAGAGCAACAGCACGAAAAAATTTTTCAGATCATTGTGCAGCCTGGAGTGGGGAGATGGGAAGTGCCACCACCCGAGCGAGATGTCCTCTACCAGTTCAGGGGAAAGTGGAATCAAATATGTTATCTTTGACAATTAAGCTGTATCTATTTCTATATTAACCTCTCTTAAAACCTCTTTTTCTGAATATAGGATACCTGAAAAAAAGGGGCAAGTCTTAGAATASACAGTGCTAATATTTTCTATTAACAGAACATTTATATTCCTAAAATATATTCATCCTCAGTTTGAAAACACATTATGATGTTATGATATAAAAGTACTCTAACTGCTTAATGATGTTCTACGCAGTCACAGAAATCATATCATAACTCTCCATTGTCCCTGGACACAGCTCATTAAGTTCTAGAAATACTGTCTGAAAAATTTAAGTCATCCCAAGTCTCCATCCCCTTGCCATAAAACTCCTAAAGGCAAAAAATGCTTAAATGAGAAGGGACCTTAAAGATGCTCTGTTTCCAGCCACTTTGTCATGGGCACCATGGGCCAGGGACACCTTGTACTGGTGCTATTCAAGCATCCCTGCTCAGAACCCCATCCAGGCTGGCCAGGAACACCTCCAGGTATGGGGCACCCACAGCTGCTCTGGGCAACCTGTGCCAGTGCCTCMTCACCCYCAAAGTCRAGAATTTCTTCCTAATGCCAATTGCCAATTCTGAATCTACCCTCTTTCATTATAAAGGCATTCCCCCTGTTTTGACTGCTATTTTAGTAATTTTTGAAATCTGTAATACCCATTGTGCTCTTTCTTTAGCACTTTTTAGTATGACTTTTTGGATTTTTGTACTAGCAGGTTTGTTTTAAGGTATTTGTGATTGTTTAGTGGTCTAGGTAGGTATTTTGGGAATAAATCTAAACTTTCCCTAATCATGTTACAGGAAGACTTGATAAAGTGATCTAAGTGACCCCTTCCCATTTCTCTGTGTTAAATGCGGGATTTTGTTGCCAATAGATCTTTTTAGTAGAGAATATTTTAGTATTTATTTTGATAATTCTCTTTGGGTATTGAAAATGAGTAAATGCAAGATGTGATAATAAAGTCTGTATCATCATACAAGACAATGCATTTATGAAGTTTAAGAGCTCAGAAGAGTGCATCTTATCTGCCAGCGCATGTAATGGCTGTGTGCCTTCTGGTCTAATGTGAACAATGTGACTTCCAATGCTTGTTCATTGGTGCCTTCTTAATGTAAGGATTTATCTGTTTTGAGGAGTAGCAGGAATACTTGAAAACAGCTCATTTTATAATCCTAATTCTTTAATAATATAATACTAGTTTAAAATAATATTCTGCCCCTTAAAGGATAAGTGAATCTGTTTAAGAAAATAGACGCTTGTTCAAAGGAAGCGATTTTTATAATWTTAACTGAGTAAAACTAACTTATGCAGCCGAAATATTTTACTACATAAATGGCACATGTACTTAACTATGCACATCACAGAAGGAAATTAAAACCTTATAAATAGAGTTGTTTGCCATTTTGATATAACTTTGTAATAGTTTTTCCTACGAGAAGATTTTAAGTATTAACAAGATCAGGGGACCTCACATTAGCCAAAGTTCCTATTAGAAATTGAAAACAAAAGAGAAGTTTGTGCAAAAATTTTTTCCCTCTCTTCTTTTAACTCCAATTCACTCTAATTTACTGGGCAGAGATAGAAAATAGCCTTACCTCTCTGGTCATGTAGGCACACACATGAACATCCATCTAAAGTCAAGAGAAACAATTTAAAAGTTCAGTAGCATTTCTCTTGAAACACAAGCTTTTTTGCTCTACTTCTTTTTTTGGTCAAACTGATTAAAGAAGGACTTGCTTTCTGATGATYGGCAGTATAGAAATGACAGGTGGTATAATTCTGTATCAGTTTTTTAACATATGATTTGAAATGCTTGGTATTAACCAAGAAACAGATTCCCCTAGCACAGTAAGTAAACTTCAGTGTTATGAATCACATATGAACATGTGAAGGGACAGAGACAAATAATTTTCCCCTCCTTTCATCATCCTGTGAGAAAACCTTTTTGTAGAAAGAGGAAAYCTATTCTGCAGATTGGGGTGAGGGATGTAGGAGGAGGATACCTGTTCATAGCCCAGTGACTAAGGTGCTGTAGCAGCTGGATGTAGTTCCCTTGTTTGCAGTCTCCAGTGACTTTCCAACATGCATTTGATTCGTCAAAACTGCATTCAGAGAAGATTTTAGTCTTGAAGTTTACCTTAGGGACACCTTGCAATAGAATATAATTTTCATATCCACAAGTGCGTGAGGACAATGATTTGGTTAAGATAACATGGAAAATTATTGTGTTTTTATGTTTTAAAGCTTGAGAACTCCCAAATTAGCTGAGGGAAAAGCAGAATGTTTTATAGTACTTGCTTGTTATTCCTTATGAAAAGAATCCTTCAGCTYAGTATTTGCTCAAACACATTTGCTCATGATATAAAGGAAAACACATGCCATTTGCCCACCAACAGATATTTTCAGGTCAAAAGCTTTTTACTGTTAACCACATTCCTATCTCTTTCCAAGTCACTGTACCTCATAAGGTATAGGCACCATTCATATCCATGAGAATTTCAGAGATAAAAAGTAATGTGGAAGAAAAGGAGGGATGCACTTCCACAGATAAGGCAGCTTTACTAGCATTTCGAACCTAGGAACAATTGAAATTGTGCATTTGCAAAAAGAAATTTGGCAAGTTAATGCTTGTAGACAAATTCRTGTACCTCTGCAGGATCTTCAGGTTTATTTGAAATAGAATTTGAGAGAAGATGGTGGGAAAAGAGGTTTCCCCAATCTGAGAGGACTCACCCCAAAGTGCTCCTCTTTACCTGTTGTGAGGGAGACATTGCTGTGCAGGTGGCTGTTTCACACTCTAAAATAACAAATTTGTTATTGCACTTTAAAATAACAGATCAAACTGTAGAGATCTCATAGACTTTCATGCCTGGCTTCATACCCTGCCAGTRTGGACGATGTTTTAGTTGGTAGAGGGGCTCCAAAAAAGATGTAAAAAATACTTTCACCTAAAGAGAAAGGTGTTGAATAAATTCTTGATCATGACCCTTTTGGCTGATGTCAAACATGTGGCAGAAAAGTTAGGCTAGGATGTAACATTAAATTTCTAATGACTTGGACAACATAATCCTTGGGGTAAAGATTAGTATGAATTCTAACTAGTGAACTGCTATGCCTCACTGTGCAGGAGGCATAACTTTCATAAAATTTAATTTGTAACGTTTTATGCTCTGCTTCTTCCAGTTTTTCCCTCTCCTTTTCCCACAATTAGTAAYTTTTTTTTGAAAGGAATACGTGATGTTCTTATGCATTAAAAATGCCTAGCGTCCTATCTGGGTAAGCTGATGTGCTGTGGCATTTTAGAGCAATCCATAAAAAACATAGGACAAATAAGGTCAACAGAAAACATCATACATTATGAAAAATTAATCATTATTGCTTCAGTCTCTCRTCTATCTATTATGCCAAATTTTGTATGACCCAATGAATTTGTAATGTTTCACAGTGTTAGAACTTTTGTAAAAAGAAACTGTGCATGCAGTTTGATCCTTTTCCAGGTTTTGATGGCAACTCATATAAAATAGCTGCAGAAATATAAATTGGAAAGTGATCATTGGATTCATGGATCTAGCTGGTTTTTTTGGGGTACTGAGGAAAATTAGTAAAACAAAGAAAGGTTTGCTGAAGTGCAGTAGATGTATTAGCCTTTCCAGCTTGCTCAGAATCAATTTTCGTTGGAAAATTTCTCATGCAATGGAACTCATGCTGTTTGGCTATGCTTAACTATTTCTAAGAACACACAGTTGTTCCAGGACCAGATGTCTTGGCCTTGTCTGTGAGCTGTCAGAATGAATGACTTTTATGTGGCTCCAGTGACCTAAGGGAGCAGCTGAGGAATTAGAGATGCTGGGCATCCATGGAGCTGACTGTGACAGCCTCTTCTGGTGCTTTTGCCACTGCTGTGAGCTCCTGCCATGCMCTGGCACAGGTGCTGCAAGTCTCCAGAGCAACAAGGAGAATGCCTTACCTGAGATGGRTGCAGCAGAAGTGGGCTCAGGTGCCGAGTGTGGGGCAAGTAAGGACTGACACATGCCCCGAAGAAGGGGTGATGATAACAGTGATGATGATGGYGGTGGCAGAGTAAACATGCTTGAATTAATAAAGACAGGATAGGCAGAATGAGGTGAAGTTGGAGGCCAAAACCCACCCAACACAATTTSTGCTGCAGGCAGGCCGCTGTAGCAGAGCACTGTATTTGTGACTGCTGGCTGATGAAACACTGCTAATCTTCCTGAGGTCTTGAAAAATTAGTAACATATATTAAACTTATATGAAGTTCCCCACAGCTATCCTCTTCCCCTGGGCAGCAAGGAGTCTCTAAGTTACTTCTCAGAGCTGTGCCAGGAAATACTTTTAAATGTCGGAAAATATGACAGATAATGCTTTAAAACCTTTCTCCTTATTTAACTCCTGGTTCACTCACCTTAGCTACAAAACAAAGACTGTAATTTTAAAAATTTTTCCTCTAGTACACACAGAAAAGATGTTTTAAGTATATTGATTAGTAGGAATTGATTTAGGGCTTCAGTCAAAGGCTTTTTTTGTGKTTTTTTTTTAATTACTTGTTTTTATTACAATAAAAGGCTCTGTAAACCCCTCCCTAAATTATCTAACTATTACATGATGAGAGAARTAACATTTATGCAAACTATTTTATCAGGAATAGAAATAAGTCTAAGCACAATCAACAACARAAAACTTCCTCAGGGTCACAGATTCATTTTTTGTTTTACAATTCCCCATGTTTGGGATATYATATTTAGGTTTATCTGGATATAATGTGTTGCTAGTATATGTACACAAAAGTTTTAAAATAAGTTTGGAAAGTGCAGGATTCTTGTGTGAAACAGAAGCTTGCTAATCATTAATTAGCACTGCTAAAGTTAGAAAGTGCTAAAGCTCCTGTCAGAATCCGACTCATTGTTGCCAGGTCTTGTGGTTTTAATGCAATAAGTGCCTTTCCTTGAAGGCCTGCCATAAGTTCAGTGATTACACTAGAATTTCAACTTCCATGAAAAAAATTGTAAATCTAGATGTCTAGTTAAGCARAGAAGCTTGAAAATATGAGTTATATATAACCTAGTATGTGATGAAAACAGCTCATGATCATTAATATTATCTCTTAATTTCTGAATATTAGAGAGCCAAACATTCTCAGCTGGGGAAGGAAAGCTTTTGTTTGGCRTGATAGGACTTCAGAGTGTTCTTTTTGTGCCAAATTTGATTTCTTGTTGATTGGCAGTTTTGCTGCCACAGTCATTGTCATGTCTTAGTCTCATGTGATGGTGCAGAGTGATGCAGGGTGCCCAGGCAGTGCAAAGGAGAGCTGCTTTATTGCAAAAACCAGGCCTTTTAAAGCAGTTCCACTTTAAGCAGTTAGCTGGTTACCAGTTTRCACAGTTTTAAGGCACCAGACCAAGCCCACCCACCACCATTCAGCACGATGTGGACAGGTGGCAGTCATTGCACAGCTCTCATGTCTCTCATGTCTCTCTACCCCTATTCCAGCTGAGTCCCTCTCCCACAGTCCTCTTTTACTTAGCTGAAGTAGCAGGCTTGAGCCATGATTTTACAAGGGTAACAAGGCCCTTATTTTATAAGGTTTTACCTCTATGCAACAGGTTTAGCTCACTGTCAACCATAAATATCAGATAGCAGTCTGTATTTTTCAGGTACAGAACTCGTTTTCWCTGGGAACTTGCCAGACTGTATTGACTAATACTGTTATTGACTGTCAAGCATAGTTCATATTGTGAATACATGGGATGTGTGTATCTGCCTTTTCTTTTTTCCACTGCAATCAGTGGAAAAATATTTTTTTGTATTCATCAGATGATTTTTTCAATCTATTAAAAGTGTGCAAAAAACARAAAAGCACTAGAGCGGAAAATGACAGACAACTTGGGAAGAGCAATAGGGAAATATAATCTCTTTTTTTTCCCCATCACTGGTCTCCTTCAGAGAGCCCTTGTAAAACTGGAGTCCCCCACAGCATTCTGCATGACAATGTCGTGAAGCTGATTCCTCTACATTTGCTGTGAATTTTATCATTATTATTATACCAAGAATAGCAGAATAGCAGGCTCTTGTGCTCATTTCTACTTGTGAAAACAAGGGTGAGCCTTTGTTGACTTAATTTCCTTTGTGTAGCACTTCACAAATGAGACRTGCCACAAAGCTGTAGTGTTTCTAGAGTGGGTGTCTGCTCAAAATGCGTCCTAACCCTTCTCTACATTCAAATTGACACTGTGGAAATTGTACATACTCTGTCTGGAGAGGTACTGTCCATCTATTCAAAGCCTCATTCAGCCCTGTAACATGAGTATGAGTGTCATAATACAGCACTTGGGAAAGTTAAAGAACTTCCTCCTTTTCTGGTCAGCTACATATAATTTGGGTGACCAGAGCCATCGCTGTCCCTCAAGGGCCTGTTGTGTGGCTTATGTTTTCATGTTTACAGTATTCCAGCAGGAACCATCATATGATGCAGGATGTGTGATTTTCAAATGAGTGGAGGCTGAAATACTGAGTTGCTCTTTCATTCAGAAGCATTTCTCTTTGGAAAGACTAAAAGAAATTGGTTTTCATTGAAATCAATTTAGCGCCAAAAAGCCCAAAAAGAGATTTCCCTGGATGCTTAAGTGGAACAGGTATGCCATATTAAGTATGATTTAAATATATTTGTCTGGATGTATTGGAATACAGTACWGCAATATATCAATCCAAAAGCAATAAAGTAAAACTCCAGAGCAGAGTTATGGTTTCATATTTTAGTGCAGTGCTATTGTTTTTTTAGTGATTATTTTTTATTATCAATATACATGCTCTGCTCATGGGCAGGGAAATGACTATGCAGGCATAAACAGAGGGATTCTTGTTCTCCAAAGACTTCGTGGTGTAATTGTAAGTCAGCTCTGTGCACTCAGCATCCTCAGTCAGGGAAGCTCAGAGACACCCCTGCCATATTGCTCCAGTGGAAAGGTGATCTCCTCCAGGAACAGTGGTGGGAAAATCCTGTTTTGCTAAACTATATTTACACTATTTTATGTACAGTGCTGCTCCTTAGTAGCTGGATCCCATTTCTGTTTGCTTCCAAAGACTGCTGAGGTATGAAGGCAACCACTTAGGTGGGCTGGTCTCAGGGAGTGCTGGGCAATTGTCAGTTCAGGCGTTGGCAGGGCTGATTTAGGAAAGGGGGAGCTGGGATGCCTCAGCGGAGGCTCACCAGCAGTAACCAGTCTTTGATAGTGGTAGTCTGAGGTTAGTGGTCACTGCAGGGATTTTGAAGACTCTTGTTCAAATAGTTACRTTATCACAAGGGAAAATTTTATGCAGTCCAAAGGCGACTTATTCAGGTGTTTTGGTAAAGATTTAAATATATGTTTATGTAGGTAGCTTGAATATTTTACCTTTAGATTTTCTGTAAATGAAAAGAACCAGAATTACCCATTTTGACACTGAGTAAGTGTGAGATACTGACTTTWGTGCTTGATGGGCAGGATGTGCATGACAGTAGACTTTAAACATTTTTATTTGTTTTTATTKGCTCCAAAATACTGGAAAAGTGTGTTTTATCTTTAAAAAATATCAATTTCCATCCATATTAGATAAAACATTCTTTCATGCAGCATTGAATGATAGTTTATTTTTCCTTCAGGCTCTGTGATCCTAACAGCTCTTAATTTTTTTTTTGTGCCTCAGTTAGTCCATCTTCTTAAGCTGATAAAATATAGAGAGAAAAGTGAATAAAACAATACAGTTTACTGTAGCTGGGGACCTTCTCAGCTACAGTACCTGTAGCTGGTCTCCAAAATGTGTTTGTTTCACTCAGCTTGATCAAGGTATAAATCAGAGAGGAGAAGTCTTCCCACTGAACATTTTAAAGACAGATAGAGATGCAGATGGGTTCAGGAAAACATGAGACTGAATCTAAATGTGAAATGAAATATAGATAAAAGCGTCTTGCGTCAGACAGTTTTAATATTAATACCAACATCTCTTGGATGAAAAAGACCAATATTTTGTGGTTGTGACATTTTCCACAGGAAAAAAACAAGCAGGTTTCCTGGGGATATTTCTGAACTTGATGGAAAAAAAATCTATTTTGTAAATGGTGGCATGATTTTAGATTCAGTCCAGAATGATACATTAAGTTCCATTACCTACCTACATTTTGGGTTTTAAAAAAAAAGAATGAATAACTTTTAATGGATTTGAAAGTAGATATACAGCAGTCTGTTCTGCAATAATTGTTAAGTAAACTTACTTGTTTTTGTTGCTTACGTAAAAAGTCTTCAGAATCAAACATTCTATACAGATGGAGACTATGAATTATCTCTTTGTCCTAGATAGCAAACACACAATTTCTAATGGAATTGGATAGCATTAATAATATATAAATTTTCCACCATCTGGTAAAAAAGTCTTGTGGGAAACTTTTTTAACAGAAAATAAGGTCTGATAAGTAAAACCTGAAAGAGGATCAGATGTTCTGGGTGTTTGATCTTAAATTGAACAATAGATGGCTTCAGAGAACGTTTCCCTCAGTGATGGATAGCTCCAGATAAAGATGGAGGGCACAGCCACAGATCCTGCAGAAAGGCCACAAAGAGTTTGTGTGGAAAAGTCAAATTTCCTTTTTTTTTTTTAACACACTGATAGTAAAAAAAAAAATAAATTAAAAAATAGGACTGCTTGACAAAAATGCACTGCCAAATTTCCAGATCTAATAACATTTAAAACACAGCTGTACTGGATTACACTGCTGAGCCTAGTGTCTCCCATGAGAGAGAATCTTGTACAACAAGGGTAGAAAAGAGATTTCTGAAGAGGGTGGGTGTTTATTGAAGCCTACCTTCATAAGCCTTTTCAACTCCCATTGATTTGTTGTATGCACAGTGTTGAGGTAATATCATCTGATGAACCATTCTGAAAATCTGCYTGTGATGCTGGTTTCCACCACATTATAGTGATGAACTCATAGTTCAGGTACACACTTCACAGTAAAGTAATTTTTAATCACTCAATTTTATGAGAATCATGACATCATAAACTGTGTGTCRTACCTAAGTCATGATGACATAGAATCTGTGACTGTTTCTGATCCTGAAGTTTTGAGCAGCTTTCTTAGTGTTTCTCAATTGTTCAGKGGCTTTGTTCTTTCTTGTCAGATTCTCTGTGCTTTTCTGCTATCCCTTTTTTGAGATAGTGTGATGAGTAGGTTTGCACAATGCCACAGTGGCACTTTACAGTTTTCTTCTTTGCTCTTAAGGTAGAAAACAACAAGTGTTGTATTGTCTGCTTCCTTAAAGCAGTTGGTTGAATGTCACAGCACAGCCCTAGAAAGCTGAATTATGTTGGAGATAATTAGAAATTAAATAAAGTATTTTTAGATGTGAAGACATACCTTGCCCCAGATCTCCAACTTAGTATTTGGACAGGCAGGCATCTTTTAATTTGGTTTCTAATGAAAATGTCTAAATTGTCTCACACTATTGTAATAGTTTCAATGTTGGGCCACAGTGTTTTGTTCAATGTAAAGAATCAGAAGTTGCTTTTTTTCTCTCTCACCTACATGTATACATTTGTGTATGTTTATGTATGTATATGAGAAAGGTTTTTTCATCCTCACAATTAGAAAATGGATGTAAATGCTACTTTAGAAAAATATAGAGCTCCAAATTAACTGTTTTTTAATAAGTTAATTAATTTACTACATTTTCTTCATAAAATTCTACAGTTACATAGTSTTGTGGCCTGTCATTARCAATTTCTTTCAAACCTTGAGACAAAATGAGAACATGCTCTACCATTTCAAACAAGTACCTTTCTTTGTAACACTACATTTATAAAATGCTGCAGTAGTCATTCTTACTCTTGGAATTTGTAGACTGAAAATTATGAATTTATCTGTAGGATTGGAGACCAGTTTTCTTATGGTCCAGTGTTATAAAATAAAATAAACACTTTTTTTTACAAACTGGTTGATACATTGCAGTAATATGTATGTGTTTTTCTCTTCCTGCTTAGCTATTGTTCCTCAGTTAATGATCTCTAATAAGGGATGATTTTCTTTTCTTGTCTGTAAATTCCTATATAAAATTACAGAGTTCAGTGATATATAAACAAGTTAGAATTATTCAAGTAGTTTTAAATTATAAATTAACTTCCTTCTTTAAAGGAAGAAAAAGAATATGAGATCTGGTGGCCTTTTATCCTACTCTGTCTCTTTTCCTCCGCTGATATACATTTTTGTCTGTACRTGAATACACTCACATGAGTTTGTTTATCTAGCGTCAGAGGCCAATAAATTCTCTAACCTAGAAATTTATGTAAGAAAATTCAGGGAAGTTAGTTACATCAGGTAGATAGAATGAACATATTAATAAATACCATGTCTCCTTTCTGCGAAGAGAAAAAATATATATGTGCATGGCATTAACTCTGTGGGCAGGAAGAGTATCCTCAGAATTCATTTTCATTTTTGAGGAGAACCATGGTACTTTCATGCACTGACCATCAAATGAGTGCTGTCAGGGATCTGCAGGTTTGCTGAATCAGAGCAGCACATTGCCTGTCTAATGCCTCCCTTCCTCCTCTGACGATGGATGTTGGCAATGAGGAAGCTGCCTGGTTGTGTTGCTAATTTGTTATTTTATTTATAGGTCTTTTGTGTGTGTGTCACTTTTATGTATGATGTATTTCCATTGTTGATGTGTCTTCCTTCTGCTCTCAGTGGTGTTCCTGTGTTCCCAGCAGATTCATGTGTTTGTGGCAATGAAAGAGAGMGAAGTGACAATAGTCCTCCTAGGACACAGCTCATAAATTATCCCTTACAACCAAAGCACCAGACAAAACAGTTTTTTCAAGTGGTCACAGATGAGCTATGTCCAAAGGAATTTGCTTTTTCAGATGTTTATTAATGCATCTGTTTACTGATCTAGGGCATGCAAACTGCAGAAAGGTCACCATTTGCAGGTGGAAATGCATTTGCCAAGCCCCCTGGAGACCAGCTTGATTCTGATCACAGTGGATTCTAGGTAAAACCCAAGGTCTTAACCAGATGGTTTCAACTGTTTTTTCTGGTTGATGTGTTACATGGAGTGCAAAATTTGTCTYTAGCATGGAGAAAGCACAAAATAAAATATGAGAGAAAAATGGAGACAGAGAGTAGAGCAATTAATATCACCAGCTGTGACTAAAGCTGCTACAAATATGGTGAGCTTAGAATATTTAGTATATTTATTCCAAAAGATGTTTTAAATAACTGCAATTATATAATTAAACGACTTCCCATATAAAATTTTATCACAYAGAATTAAAGATGACTATATTCTGTACAGAAAAATGAAGGCAGTACTAAGAGGGGAACAAAACTTGGGATATTCTTTCTGCAAAAATTTTGAAGGAGGAAAAAAATGAAAAAAAGCCCAAAAATAAAAAATATACCAAGAAGTCTTTCTCCTGGAGGTTATTTTTCTTTTGTGCGTGTAGGAAGAAAAAGCTGAAAGAGCTGAAACTTGGAAGTGGGACAAATTAGTCTCTTGTGCTGCTGAATKCCAAGATACTCCATTTCTGGGGGTCTGAAAATGTAGTGAAGAGTCACTATATTAAGTAAGCAGCAGATCAGTGTCTGACAGGACACCAGTTGGATTCTAAYACATGCCCTTTGCAGGTCTTATGGAAGTATTTGTTTTTGAGGAGTTGGTACTTGCAAAGCAGGAAAGGAAATTATGTGGATTTTTTTAGTTGTATCTCCCTCCCATCAAAAAAAACCAAAAAAGGCTAAGAGCTAAGCATAAAACATCTGCATTTGCCTAATGTCACTAAGCATACTTCAGCTAGGCTCTCCTTCCTCCATTCTTTTGCTATCACCTCTGGCATAGGCACTGAAATCTTTCTTCATTTCACAAATATCTTGCTGAGGAAGAAGATCCATCAGAGTCTATGAACAATTATATTATATACTTTTCATCACAACACCCAAATTTTGTATTTTATGCGTAGCAGTAGTCTATAGAACTCACCACACTTGTTCTCATTGGATTTTCAAAATAAAAGCTGTAGGTRTGTCTACACTGCTCTATGTCTGCACAGAAACAGTCAGAAGTGAATAAATCTAGCACTCTGCACAGGGATGGCCACATGGCTTAATTTTCTGCCTTGCTGACTCTGTTTTTTGCATCATGTCAAGTTCCTGAGCAATCTCACCAGCCCTCCTGGCACAGATGGATGAGCTCCAGCTSCCTGCTTGGGCTGGGCTGAGCTGAAGAAGAACCAAGTCTGCAGATATATTGGTTTTTAGGACCCCTGTAAAAGACATTTTGTTTTACTTATTCAAGGTATCATTGTACCAGATCTCATATAACCTTATAACATTAGTTTTTAGTTTTGCAAGTGCAGGTTATGAGCAAAGCTTGAGCATATTATGAAAGCTTTTTCTAGAAAACTAGAATGGCYTTACATTGCATGCAAGGATATGAAACAAATCCAAGCAAATAATATTTTGTATACTTCATTYGATTAAAGAAAAAAAAGCTGTTATTTTTTTTTAAGCAACATCTTTTCTCACCTGAAATCAAACCTCAAGACTTTTAAGGTTGGTGATGTGGCTAATTGGGTATAGTTTCTATTATGGGTATTTGGCAAGAGGAAGGAAAATGAGACACTCTCCCAGGTCCATTTATGAGGAATTGATTGCACGAAGAGAGGCAAAGTGACTGCAAACTCTCCTGGTGCCTTAATTCAGGTCTCCTGGGGGCTGCACCTGGAGACAGTTTTGGACTGTTCTTGTGAACCCATTGTGAAAGTAATTGATGCAGGCAAAAGGCAGCACTCAGGCCTTGAGATGGTTTTGCTGTTTACTTCAGGCCACACAACACCGATTTTGAATAAATTTTTTTCAGCAAAAAATAAAGAGGAAAACTGAATTCCCCCTTTTCGTGCAGATTAGCTCTCTGCTTGTTTTTAATATGTGTATCAGTTACACAAAGCTTGGCCAGCCCACTTTTAAAGGACTGAGTCAGCTTTCAGCTTGTCCTTTTTCTCGTCATTTTCAGTGGCTTTTGGTACCTTTCTGATTTCTTTATTTACCTTTACTTACTGTGTTCTATTTGTCCCAATCAATGGTAAGTGCACAACTTTCTGTTCTGGACTCTCTGTAMACTATAATAAAGTTTTGTTCCCCTGATTGAGTTGTTCTATTATTGCTATTTCTGTTTTCATTCTTAAAGCTTGCCTTTTTTTAATTCACTTTAAGCAAACATCTGAATAGCTTTAAGGGGTAGATGACCYCAATACTGCCAAGATCCCATTCATCTTCCAACTGAAGCTGCTGGGAGGCAAGCTGGCTACTTTCTCCCTGTGTTTCGGTTCTTAATTTTCTGATTATTTTGATAGTTTAGAAGTTTTAGTAGCAATGGAGGTGAACTCATCCTTGCCTTTTCATGTACACCTCCTTTTTGTGTTAGTCCTTTTCGTGTTACAATATGGCACTGTCAGAAAGTGTTAGATACAGCTTTTTATGTTGTCTGAAACAGTTTCTCAACTGGAAGCTGGAAATAGCACTTTGAAAGCCTGTGTCCCGGACTGAGTTTAGCATGTTTTGTTAACACTTATCTTCATTATGGTTATTTCTGCCAAATGTGTTCAGCTTTTCAGACAGTTCCAGACAGTTCAGTTTCCCTGAAGGGGAAGATCTGTTGGGCATTAGCTGTGGAGATAAATAGATGTTCACTAAAAATGCGAAAGGACAGAATTAGCAAGTAATGAATTATTTTTCTATACACAGAAATTCTGTTGTATTGAATTAGGTACAGGTAGCCATGCTCTGTATTTGTTACTTTTATATCCTAATTTTTGGTATGTATTTCAAATTGTAAACTTTAAAAAAAATGAGCCTTTTTTAGGGTAAAGCATGGTGATGACCTGAGGGTGGGTCTGCACGGWAGAGAGAAGGAGCTGCACAGGTCCCTGAGCAGTTGGAGCTGWTCACCATTAAGTCTTTAAAACCCAGCAGTGTCTTCAGGGTTGGGTGAATGCTGTGTTCACTGCAGATCCTGCTTTTGGGGTCAGACAAGCAGAGCCATTTTAAGTTATTATGTCCCTGATATGTGAGGTGTAGCCCTAGCTTTTGCAGTGATGTTTACTCATCAGTTTCTTCCAGCTGGGCCAAAAAATCAGAACTTCCCACATTCATTCATTGCAATAACATGCTTATCTGATTAAGATGGCTTCTTGGCTTCCTTGCCAGAAATTAAATGARAACTTATCTTTTTCTGAAGCAGGATTGGAGAGTAATGAAACAGCTCTATCAGTTTTGTCAGCTTTGGAATCCATAAGGATTTTCCTYTGTCAAATTAGTAGGGATGTTTTCCATTGTCTCATAGTCTGTTGAGAGCTATGCTGCAGGATCATTTGGCAATTGATCTAACCCCACACATGGGGAGCAGCAGCTTCAAGGACTGAGTCCTGGCTGTCTTTATCTTATGCCTCCTTATGTGATGATTCTCTTGGTCTCTACTCTTCCTTTCTTCTGGGTCTTAGAGAACACGAACAGTATGAATGGATCAARTGAATCTGAGTTCACCTCAAAATCTCAGAGGAGCATGAGCATTGTACTGAGTCCACTCTATAACACAACGGAGAAGGTCATGAAGTCACAGTTTAAACTCATGTCTCTCTGGATGTCAGCCTAAATCATCTGACACAGTTGGCCTACTCTGGCATAGAGCACCCAGTGAATGTAAAGAAACTCTTAAGCCTAATAAATAATACATAAATGTAACAAAAACCTCCCCCCAAAAACTCAAACAAACGCACACCCCACAAAAAAATCTGGAAGCTCAACAGTGCCAGTTATTTTATTTCAGTGTTTTTCTAACACTAAGATGCTCTAATTTCCTACATTACATCATAAGCTGAAGGCACTAGAAAGCTCTTCTGTCCACTGACATCTTCCCAGTACTTCAACTTTGAGGAGTTTGAAGTATCAAAAGCTCTAAGATTGGCTTTAGAAATGCAGARACCTGCCTGAATGAGAGCTGTTGATTGCAGATTCATAACTTCCAGCAGCTACACAGATAATATAATTTCAGAGTATTTTATTTTTTGCATAGAAAACAGAACTACAGTGAAGCATGCAGGCTCTTGTATAGTGCTGATGGTATGATAAAATTTGAGAGGCATGAAAACAGAGAGAGGAATTTTTCATTCAAACTTATCAAAACAGTAAAATTATAATGGCGTCAAGCTGTAAATATTGTTGTAAATTGCAAGATATTAATCTTTGAGTGTTTGTATATGTATAYATCCATGCCTACATTAGCCCACTGATTTGTCTTTGTGTCTATGTAGCAGCTGTACCCCTTTTAGGTGTGATATTAAAGTGACCACAGATACACAGTTTATGTCCAGAGTTTCAACCTGTAAAGTCAACTGGCATCAGTTAAATTCACTACTCCTAAATTAAGGCTATGATGACCTCRCTGACACTGTAGCTTTAATATACTTTGATCTAAGAGACACTTTGCCAAACAAAGCATCTTTGAACTAGAGAGGGAATAAGAAAACCAGGAAAACAGAGTGCAGTATGACATTTTGGAAAGCAGTGTTGGAAGTCAATTTGGGGTTATAGAGGACAAGTAACTAAAGTCATCTTTGTGCTATGCAGCAAGGAGCTGGCAGATCCTTTGGTGTATAGGTGGGGGTCCACAAATTGAGGCAGCAAAGTGATTTTAATTCTAACTCACAGCAGTGGTGAGCCTGGTACAGAAATATTGTGTGCTACTCTGGTATAGACATTTTCAAAAAGGATGTTGGAATGGTGGTACAGAAAAGAACTGTAAAATGCCCTTTGGAGACTGCACAATCTCTGAGAGATAATTTGATTATAGTGTTTAAGTGTCTTCAAGGGAAAAATACAGAACACTGAACCAATGACTGGGAGCTGCAGACAGACAAGTTAAAATTAAAATGAGGTACAATATTCTTTAAAGTGAGATTGATTAGCCATTGGAACAAAGGAAGTGCTTGAATTCTCATTGTATTGCATTCTTCAAATCATGGCTGAATGTCCTTTCTGAAAGTCAAACACAACTTATGGGACTCAAAGGGAAGTAACCAGCAGAATCTGAATGASTTGTTTGAAAGGGTCTGCAAGAGCAACTACAGAATTTGCTCTCTTCAACTCTTCAGTTTTCTAACATAAAGCCATGAATTCCACAACTTCTCTCAGACAAGTTTGTTTCAGGGTCACGTCTCTCAAAATTCCACATCGGTCAGCGAATTCAGAAGCATCCAACTCATATGTTCTGCTCTGAAAATGACATCACATTTCTCTCTGTTTAGTATTGTTGACATCAAAATACCCCTTCTACTGTTGAATGTTTCTTATATTGCTTATATTGTTTCTTATATTTCTTATATTGCTTATATTGTTTCTTAATACTCAAGGATGAGTATTAGTTATGATAAATGTATACATGATATAAGGGCTTTCTGTGCTAAGTATAAACCCTCACAGACAGACTGAAAGATACAAGAGTCTATATATAAAAATGGGTTGYTCAAAATCAGTGTAAGTCCAGCATGGTCTAACTCTAATGAAATCCTGTTGGACTGTGGTGAAATCAGGAAAGCTCTGCCCCTAWAAGTGAAATACTGTAATTCTATGCTCAGAGTTACTTCTAGTATTTACAATTTATGTTGTACTTTATGACATTTAATTTAGGAAGTCCATTTTAGTCTAGGCCTACTATGTAAACACAGAAAAGTTTTTTATATTAAAGTACTGCTCTATACAAAGCCTAGGTGAACCACCACATGTAGGACTGAAACAGGCCACTGATTTTCTGGTAGAGAACAAGTTACCATGATCACACTGATCTGTGTGAACTGTCTGCACACAGCATCCTACTGAGTGCTAATAACTTAGAATCCCAATTACCTGGCCTTTGCTGGGGGAGAGGAGCACATCCAGGGATAATTTCCATGGACTAGTTGATGCAYGGTTGATTTCTTCCCTGTGATATGTCTGTTTTAAATCTGTATTTTCCCTGCTAGCTCAACAACACCTGCAGGAGTTACTCAGCTCAGGAAATACCCATTTATGCATGTCAAGTGAAASAGTAAAAATGAAACAGCTGATCACAGTAAAAAATGCTATGCTTTTTCTTCTTCCTTCCTGCACAAGTAAGAGCTGCTGTTATAAAGAAAATCTATTTACTGGAAGTTAATGGCAGATATTGAACAGATATCACAGYTCATGACAGAACTTCCTTGTGTGGAGTCAGCTTTTTTATCTTTATTTGCAAAGGAAAATATAAAATACTCAGTTTTGGACTGTTTTTTCCTTTAAAATACAAAAATACTTAGAAATTTTGCTGAACTCTTGATATAGACTGAGAAAAGGAAGTAGCTGTAAAGGGTTGACAGAACTTGAATTCTTGGAAAAAAAAGATTTATWGCCTATAGAGTTATGATTGAGAATGCACATCACCTTGGAGTTGTCAGCAGTGGTAAACAAAATAATGTTAGTAGCACCTATAGCCCTTGAAGAGACAATGGACAATGAGTGTTTATTTCTAGCCAAATCTCCAACAAGACCAAGCACACAAAATAYTTCCAGCATTTTTACCATCTAATTTCTGGTTAAACTCTGGGAAGTGAGTAAATGAGAAGTGAGTAAACTCTGAGAAGATGCTGTAAATGCACCCAAAGAATAGTGGCCAATGGCTCAATGTCCAGGTGACAAGTGGTGTCTCTAAGGGGCCAATATTGGGACCAGTATATTTAATATTTTCATCACTGACACAGATAGTGGSATCAAGTGCCCTCTCAGTAATTTTGCAGATGGCAACAAGATGGGTGGTGCTGTTGACACACTTGAGTGATGAGCTGCAATCCAGAGGGACCTGGACGAGCTGGAGAAGAGGTGTCATGTGAACSCCATGAAGTTCARCAAGGACAAGCACAAGGTACTGCACAAGGTTTGGGGCAACCCCTGGTATCAATACAGGATGGGGATGAACAGATT
>JACDOX010000004.1:1316481-1409287 GCA_014549065.1 Cardinalis cardinalis
AAGCCAGCAAAGTGCACTCAGAGCCCAGAAATCCAAACTGGGCTGCATCCAAAGCCAGCAAAGTGCTCTCACAGCCCAGAAATCCAAACTGGGCTGCATCCAAAGCAGGGTGGGCAACAGGTCAGGGGAGGGRATTCTGCCCCTCTACTCTGTTCTTGTGCAACTGGAACACTACATCCAGCTCTGGGATCACCAGCACAGAAAAGACATGGACCTGCTGGAGAGAGTTCAGAGGAGAGGTGCCAAGATGACCAGAGGAATGGAGAACCTCTTTTAYGAGGAAAGGCTGAGATAATTGGGTTTTTTCAATGTGAAAAGAGAAGGCTTTGGGGTGAGCTTAAAGGCATCTTCCAAGACTTAAAGGGAACCATGATGACAGACTTCTCAGTAGGGCCTGTTGTGATAGGACAAGGGCTAATGGTTTAAACTAAAAGAGGACAAATTAGGGTTAGGTATAAGGAAGAAATTTTTTTTTATGATGAGAATGGAACACAGGAAGAGGTTGCCCAGAGAAGTGGTAGATGTCCCATCCCTGAACCTTCAAGGTCAGGTTGGATGGGGCTCTGATCAACCTGATCCACTTGAAAATGTCTCTTCTCATATAGACRAGAAGGTCTGGATGACCTTTAAATGTCCCTTCCCACCCAAACTGTTCTCTGATTCTGAGACTGCATGATTCTAGGATGATCTCACTACACCATACCTCCTGTAAAGTACAAGGAAAAAACAGAAACAACAAACCTTTTCAAGTTARAGTGGATTGCATTTTTTTTAAACTGATGGCATTCCAGTTTCATCTTTTTTTATATGTAATGTCTAAAATACTGTTTTATGGATGAATTTTGTTCTCTTTATCCTCAAAAAGGTTCCCTTTATCCTCACAAAGCTATTTTCAAATTCAGGTCTATTGCTAATGTCTTATTTAAGGCATTGTACTAGTCTTTTATTATTTGGAACATACTTCCTAAAAATTCTTTTGAAATAACATTGACTATTTATATCAAGTGCTTTTGTAGCTGCATTTTCAAAATACTGAGATCTAGAAATTAACTTTACAGCTCCATTTAGCATGAATAAGAGGTATAAATAGCTGGTTTCATAGTTTGCTGTTTGTAAATGGATGRATATTTCCCTAAATCCTTTCAAGGAAGAGTCCCCGCAAATGGTGATGCAGRATTGGATCTTACACTAGAGTATATAAATAAAAGATAGGAGAAAATTCAGTTATAGTAATGAGAAAATGGAGCTAGCATTATTTATGGGATAATGCACCTCTTCCTTTCCAAAATTCACATTCTGTTACCTTTTGTTACACAAGTGAAATGATTCAGTGAGGTCAATGCACTCTGGCCCAGAAGGCAAAAATTATTTGCTGAACTGAATGAGGCTGGGGTCTTTTGGTTTCCATTTCACTTCTTGTAGGGGCTTTTCTTATTGTAATATCTATTTTCTTGATTCCCTGTGGAAGCCCTCACTGAATAAAATTTTATTGATAAATTTAAATGGAATTAGCTGCATAATACAGAGTCAACCTGCCCCTCTCAAACTCACAAATCATGAAAGTTGATCCATTTAATTTGAATCATTCCRTAAGGTCTAAAGACATTTTCCAAATGCAAAGAAACTGGAATTTTCAGTCCTTAAAAATCCTAAACTGAAATTAGTAATAAAGAATAAGTGTGTCCAGTTCTTTAGTATTCTTGAGGCACTATTGTCATTTCATGGTCAGTACCAGGTCTGTTCTGCTAATAATTTTTATGCCAATTATCATCCCGAGACTTATCTGCTCTATTACTCTCTCTCTAAAATAAAGATGAGTTTCACTGGCTTGTGTCAGACATGGTCCCAGGGAAGGGAATAGCTGAAGGCAATTTATCCCAGAACAACTTCCATCTGCTTGCTTTGAACACTCAGGGACTTTCAGTTTCATGATTCTCTTGATCAGGGACTGTTAACTCCATTGAAGTACTGTGATTTCCACAAATGGATGCCAAAATGAGAAGATCAAGCTAATTTTCTTTTATGATCCAAGCCTGGATTTGAGTCTAGGTCTTGAGKAATATGAGGGTGTAAGGCTAATACTCTTTTTCATTCTATTGTTCAAATGCTTTTTGTTTCTGCTTAGCTACCCTGTGCCTTACTCAATAGATTTATGTTATAGATTTAGGTCACTTCCAGGGTTTTACATCTGGAAATAAAATTTTGCTATAAAATAGTAGCAGTCATGGGAAAGCCTATTTTAATGTCATAACATAAAAGCTGCATATATTATTTTAGTTCCAAGATAAAATAAGGGCTGGTGTTGCRAATGTATGATACAGTAAAAGAGCAGATGAAGAAGTTACATCTTGTTCTGGTGTCATATGAAACAACAAAATAGCCAACTGAGCTGAGGATTTTCATTTTAATTTCCAGGAAGCTTATCCATTGCAATATATGTGGAAATCTGGAGCATTCTTTCCTTGTGGTCTAGCCTAAATAGTCAAGGGCATGGTAAGAATAGAGAGAATGGAGCATTAATTTATTTATTCATTTGTTCCTGTAAAACCTCCATTAAAATAATGTGCAGATACCACTGAGGGAAATGCTCAATATCTTTATGTTTCTTATTGAGTTTTTTTGTATTACATGTACCTGCCCATAATATTCAGGTTACTGTGAAGAGGGATTTGCTTTGACAGATGAACAGCTGAATTTCCAAGATACTACACTGGAAAGAGAAAGATTGTTTGTRAGGCTTTTTAATTTGTCTAAAAATTGTAGTATACATATCAGTGATACRCAGATAATGGCTTAATTGCATATCCTGAGCAATACTTATTTTGTACCTTCAAGTCATTAGACTGACCATAAAAGTGGCATCTTAAAAAATATGTTTACRAAGGCTTTTGTAGATAAACATGAAACAGTATAATGTTAAAGAAAAATCACTGAGACTAGTGGTGTGGAATATATATTCTGTGTTCCTCAACTGATGTGCTTACAGAAGTGATTTTCTTCAAAGGTTTTATCACAGCCATAGCCATAAGCATGTACATTCAATTCACAGCTGCTTGCTGTGATCTAAGAATTGAATTTATATTATTGAAAGAAATGTACAAAATTACTTCCCTAGCTTTATGGTTTGCTTTCATCCCACATTTAAAGAAAAGAAAACAAAACTGTTCCCCCTGCCACCCCACATTCTAGTAGTAACAGTGATTATAAAAACCCCTGAAAACACACCATTTCATCCAGCCACACTTTTAGATGTTACCTTAAACCCCAAAATTGCCTTGAGGTGATTTGACTATTTTCTGCTTCACACCTCACAGAGTAGATAAAGGACAAGAGAAGACCTGTTCTAGCTCCTAAATAAGGGCCTCTGCWCTTGTATTGTGACAGCTAAGATGCTAATGGCAAGGAAAGATCATCATACAGAATCATAAATAGATCTGTCATTTTAAAATAAGGTGAAGGTGTTATGTGCTGGTACAATGATGCAACTCAATAATTAAAATGATTATACAACAGGTGGCATTCAACAGCACATAAAATCCTGTGCATCAATCATTCAGGAAAGGCAATCAAAGTAGTTAGTGCAAATGTAAGACAGAATATTAAAGTCTTAAAGATGTGTTATAAAGGCTCAATCTATCTCAGGTTTCTCCTCTGTAGAGAAAATTCAAAAAGAAGGAATTGAAAGAGGATTTAAAGGAGATTCACTGTAACTCTGGGCCTGTGTAGAGAAATCAGTGGTCCTAAGTACTAGGTGAACTGTGCTTGCCATAGTGATATTTTACAGATTTTTTTTCAAATAGCAAGTAGAAGTTTGAAGTCTAAACATGAAGTCCTTAATTTATATTTAAAAAGGATTTAGCTTGACTATTTGATTGAACCTAATCATAGCAATTAGATTCTCTTAGGTATTTGAAATAAGGCAAAACTGCAGTTCCATTTGTGATGATAGCCCACAGAAAGAACAAGGCTCACTGACACTAATAAACATTCCTGACATGCAAGAGCAATAGGCACATTTAAAAAGTTGCTAGTGCTCATGTAATTATTTTTGTCTGGATCTAAACTTTCCTCACTCTCCCCAGTTTCACCCCCTACTTTTAACAGTCCTTCAAGGAGTGTTTCATAAGATAATAATTTCCAAGCATAATAAGTACAAAATGTCTGTGCAACAATCACAGAATGTTAATAGCTGCAACATCAATAACCTTCCATCACATWTAACAGAAATAATGTTCACAACTACATTACCGGTAGTGTATGAAAATGGTGCAGATTACCACCGTTTATCACCCACCAAATTTTACGTTCTTGCAGCTCATAAAAAGCACAACACTGAAGATGTCAAGACGGCTGCCACACACACCCAAGGACAAAAGACTTAGTCCTAAGCTTACTGTTAAGTTTTTGCAAGGTGTATACATGTAAGTATCCCCGCTCCAGTGTAGATGCCCAGGACACCTTGATTAGGTAGATAGGAGCGGGTATCAGGCTCGCCATGACTGCAGCCCAAAACGCTGGAAGGTGGTAGAAGCCATCTTTTTTYGACGAGCAGTCCTGGTCTGTAATGTTTGCCCTAGCTGATCAGATCTTCCCTTGTACAGGTCTGCRGGGGCCGAGCTCAAATTATCTGTCTACGTGTCTGTGCAAGAGGGAATAGGGTAAGGGACAGCATATCTCAGTTTCAGAAGTATTCCCCTTGACTTGTTCTATCCTACAAAATCCATCCCAGTTAACTATAATGGGTAGAACAGAAAAGATTTGCTTTCACTGACACAGAGAGAACTGTAAAGGAGCTTTTCTTTGTGTTTTTCCTGCTGCTGTTATTCTGCCCTTAATAGATATTTTCTTTTCTGAGAGTATATGTTATGGGACTRCCATTCAGTACTGCGTTTGGCCGAGATAATTTTCTTTGCAGTAGCTGGTATGGATTTATGGTTTGCCTTTATGCTGGATACAGCGTTGATAACTCGTGAATTTTTTTGTTACTACAAAGCAGCTTTTGCATAGAGTCAAACCCTTTTCTGCTTCTCACACCCCGTCCCACTGCTGCAGAAGGATTTGGGAGGGGACAAAGTGAGGACAGCTGTCCTCAGCTGTCCAGAGGGATATCCCCCACCATACAACATCAGCAGGTAAAGCAAACGTGGGGCTGAGCTGCCCAGCGAGGCTGAACCCACTCCCCCGTACCTTAGGAAAACCCTCACACCGCTCTTTCTGCCTCGTGTGTTCTGGCTTTTGTTATTCCGCCTCTTTGCAGCTCGCTCGCTTGGCGGGCAGCGCAGATGTGGCCAGCGGTGCTGAGGGAGCGAGCGGCTCTGCACGCCGCGCTGCCTCCGTGAGCCCGGCCGGCTCAGGCTGTCAGCCTCATTCCACGGCAGCCAGCAGCGGCCCGTGACCTCCAACTCTCTGCTAATCCCTCTTGACATCTTCCAGACTTGCAGGCTTGCCTTAAAAAAAAAAACCCAAACAAATAAGGAGTAAATAAATAAGGATAATTTGATGTGTTAAAGTGCGTTGCTAAGAGCAAAGAAACAAGTAAATGGTYGACCCTGTAAGTTGTGTATTATTTATTTTATTTATCTATTCAAACAGGAGAAGTTAGCATAGRATATTCTTTTCTGCATGTAAATTATTCTTCTTAATAAATATTATGGGAATAGTTTTATACATTTTGGAAGCTTGAAGTCCCCTGGTTATAAATCATCTATGTTCCATATGGCGCAGACATGTTTTAAGCAGTGTACCCACTGGAAAAAGCTGTATATTGTTTTTCTGAATGCTTTTCCCTTGCCCCCTAAATTTATAAATCATACTGTCACCTTCCTAAGTGGTTTGTGGTTTATGCAGAAAAATTTCTAAATTTTTGTCTGTCTGCAGAGACGGGAGAAAAAAACAAGAGGTACCAGGTCTTTTCTTGTAACTGTAGCATTTTATCTGGGAGAGGTGATGAAAGGCTCAGACTATATTAAGTATTCAGCTCACTTTTCAGATCACCTGCATTGCTATTGAATTCCTTCCCTTAAAACAAGTGCAAAGAGCATTTGATTGCCTACCTAAAAATAGTTCCTTTTAATGGAAAGTAGGAGATGCTGAGCCCGCTATGGAGAGTGTAGGAAGCAGCCAGGGCTGTGCTGGCCTGCATGCAGCCACAGAGGATGCTTTTGATAG
The DNA here is from genome assembly GCA_014549065.1 of Cardinalis cardinalis. Lineage (NCBI taxonomy): Eukaryota > Metazoa > Chordata > Aves > Passeriformes > Cardinalidae > Cardinalis > Cardinalis cardinalis. Next base: position 1,322,650 of record JACDOX010000004.1, read on the forward strand.
AAATCTGGGTGATTTGGTCTGATCCCAAATGATTAGGCACTTATGACAGTCTCAGCCCCTGCCAGGTTTTAGCTTTCCTTCAGCAAATGACCTTCAGGATGCCCTATAGTAAGAAACCTTTCAATACTACTTCTGGAAAAAGGAAAAGATTTCATTGATTATTATTTTTTTTCATCAGCTTACTTTTAATAAAATGTTCAGACTGCAGATTAATGCTTGACATAATTATATTTCTGTCCCTTGGAAAGGATACACATCTTGAAAAGGTTGACATATGCTTTGTTGAAATACCATGCAGCTATTATTGCTTGTACAGAGTGCATTGCTCTGTCACACATTTTCTCCAGTTTCTCTTGCTGCATTAGAACCCTCTGCTTTCTGGTGCATGGAAGAAAGCTTGAGCAGAAGCTCTCAATTTAGAATTTTTCCTGTATGGTGTAACTCACTTCTGGAAATGACTCACAGTCTCATCTTAGTGATTTTATTACCTCTTGTTTTGTGATTTTGAATCATATAGAAGAATATATGCTGTTTTTATGATTAATAGTAAGAACACAAACAAAATATATCCTATTACAGTAGTCAGAGATTACTCAGGCTGGTGGAATTGTCAGCTTCATACAGGTCCTAAAYGTTGGAGTACTCTAAAGTAAATATAACCATCAAAATCATAGAGACACCCAGCTTCAGATTAGTTTGTTGAGCACCCCTTAGAATGATGGCAGGTGCCTTTCATCTTTCCCATGTTGATTTCCCTGTCTGACCTTGTGAATTTGAACCCACTTATTTCCTAGGCACTGCACAACATCAGTAGCAAAATACTATTTGTGTGAACAGAGCCTCACTAAAGATGACAGTGCAACCACTGCTACTGTGCAAATGGATAAGAGCTTTGTAATGCAGCCTAAAGCTGGAAAAGGAAGCAGTAGGTGAGATTCATAAAAGCCTGTGACCAAAAGCAATGTGGGAAGTTGCCAATTAATTCCATGAATCAAAAACAAACAAAGAAATAAATAAATGCTGTTTTCCCTGACTCCAACTCCTGARCCAAGATGCAGAATCTCTTACCATTCTCAATGATCATGAACAAGCATTTCTTTAGGAAAACAAACTCGCCCCATCCCCAGGTACCAAATGGTAGACATTTGAGTTAATTGAAAAATTCATCACAACTCCATAAATAAGTCAGAACAAAGACCATGATGTGGTTCCTACTTCACAGGAAGTGATTTGACAACACCTGTTGATGGGAAGTAGAGAATAAATATTTTTTGTCATTGTTTGCAGCCTTTACTTTTCTTTATTAAACTTCTTTTATCTTGGCACATGGGGTTTTTCTCAATTTTATTTTCTCCCTTGCCTTGTCCTGCTGAGGAAGGGAGTGATAGAGTTGCTTGGTGGGCACCTGGTGCTCAGCCAAGGTCAAACCACCACAGTGTTGTAAGAAAAGAACCCCAGAGACTAATCGAGTGGAAATAAAAGATTTCATAGCCTGCCAAAAGATGAATAAGGCTAGAAAGGGAGAACACTTTAGTCTTAGAAACAGAAAGAAACCTGTAATGAAATAAAACATATGAAAAGGTGGGCACTTCATAGGAAAAGGAGTAGCAAATCTAAAGGTCATATGCCCTAAAAGATATAAAAGTCCTTAGCAATCCTGTTAGCAATTATAAGATGAACTAAAACAAAAAAAGCTCTTTTTTTTAGGTTACCAAAAGTCATTTTGAGACTGTCACTATGCATTTTAATGTATACAGTCTCCTGTTAATAGTGTCTGTGTAAATGAATATATAGTAGGGAAAAAAAAAAAGGGAGAAAATGAAAAATAGTAGGTCCTGATGCTATTGTGTGTTTCCAAATCTTAATTTTTGTGGATTTCAGAATTTTAGTCAGATATGTATCCAGAAATTATATTCTGCCTGAAAGGAATGAGAGGAAAGACACCAACCCAAGAATTATGTAGGATGCAATTAACCACCTGAACACAGAAACAATATTGGACATTTAATACCCATCTTGTATTTCTGGGCTGTCCCTAAGCCAACAGGGATGGATAAGCCATGTCTGCTTCCCTACAACATTCTCTCTGCAGGAAAATGCACAGGTTAAAAAGGCTGTGATGGTGTCTGGCTCTTGTTCATGATTGTATTGCTTTATTATCACAGAGGATTATCTCAGGGAAGAAGTCAAAGCTAAAGCATTGATCTCCTCAGATCCAGTGACCTGTCACTGGTAATCTTTGAATGTTTCTAATCAAACCAACACCAGCAGCATGAAGCAGGTCTGCAGTGTTACTGGAGGTCTGTTGCACTCTCTGTCTCGATATTTTGTGCTCACAGCTTCCACTGACTGTAACTGGTGAAGGCACACCTGTGGCTTGGCAGCCCAGTGCTCAAACTGTTCTGTCTGCACTCTTGATCTCAGCAAGCTCCAGACACCCCCCGTGGTTTTACTTCGTAAAAATGGATCTATTTACTTCCACTCTGGACGTTACTTGGATTCTTGACATTATAGCAGCTCTCCCCTAGCTCCTCATAGAGCTCAGCAGTAGCTGGATGTCCAATTAGTTTTTGCCTTGTTGCATACAGGCTTTGAAGAAGGCAAGCAATGTTTGTTAAGGGACGTACTGACTCCATTTTGTGATTCAGATTCCCTTGCATTTTAGCTAAAATAGTGTTTATTGAAAGGGGCTTGATTATTTGCTCTACAAAAGACCAGCAAGTTAARGTGAATTGAAATAAAAGTTGTCCAGTATGCTTGAATAGAGTGAAAAAGAGTAGGGAAATAATCATGCTGTGCAGTTACTGTACAAGCAAATTAGAAAGTTTGTCTTCTTTCATCTAGTACTTCAAATACACTTCCAAAGAAGAATTTGCATAATATTATATACAATGACTAAACTTTCTACAATGGGAATGTCTGTACTCGCATTGCTTTTAGCAACATTCCCCCTTTTGGTTTTTGGTGGATGATTGAATTTGTTGTGATTAGGTTAGGTTAGGGTAGAGTTAGGTCAATGTAAGAAAGAAGAGGATTATCTTGCTGGTWTAGAAAGAGCTATACATAGTATAAGTATACATGGAGATTTATCCGCCTCCATTCGAAGATCTCATGGTCTGTTTGGGATTCAGTAGCTTTTGTTACAAATCAGGTCTTTATTTTGCTTAAAATGGCACAGTATTATTATGGTCTGCTCAGTTATAGCTAATGTCTGTATTGGTAATGTAGAGCAGGAAGACTCTATGATTGTGATCCTATTTCCTTTCCTGAAATATGCTGTATATAGTATATAAAATTATTTAAACTAATCTAGTACAAATTGAGATTAGTTGACATTGATTTATAAATAACAAGAGAAACCTCACTTGTGGTATGCCCTTGTGTTTGTGRGATATAGCCTTTCTTCTGAATCAGAAAACAGGTTCTTATTATTAAACAGCTTCTYTCATGGATAGAAAATTACTCACTGCAGAACACCATCACAGCTGTAAGTCTATGTGCAGTTGGATAGAAGTCTGCTCTGCCAGATAAATGTCAAGGCCTGAATAGCCCTTTTGTGTCAAAAACCCTTCTGGGTGGAATATGGCCSAGGTTTTGAACAGAAAAGGAAAGTATTTCAGGCCAGATGGTTAATCTGATGGAGTTGTATTCTGACAGAAGGAAAGAGTAGTATTGTGTAGTTTAGCAGTTATGTCAGGGAGAGAAGAAAGCCCTTTTGCTAAGTTAATGGAGATCCGTGGTTGTGCTGGACTCTAGGGAAAGATGACAGCTCCTAATAATACATAATGGGAAATAGCTAATATAGTATGATAAAGTTTTCATGGTGTTTTACTGTTTCAGCATTTTCTCAATGGCARTGGCTGAAAACAATTTTCTGGCAAACAAATCCTTATTATTTGAAGTGTGTATTTCTACCTCCATATGTGTCATCAGGGTTTGGTTGTCTTAATCTGTTCTCATACTTTTTATGAAGTGTGTCTCATTCATATGAAATTCTGGARTGGGTTTCCACTAGATTGCAGAGCTAGGTTTATTCATTCTATGGAAAAGATTTTAACTCAGGCTACTGCTCCTGTTCTAGTGTGTCTAGCTTGTCATCAAATGCAACAATTTATAATACTCAATTGGTGATCAACAACTTTTTAAAGAAGASCAAAAGTCTGGTAAAAAGGTTGGTTTAGGATTTTAGCTAAAGGGCTAAGAAAGACACAGCATCTTGGGCGAGGAGGCAGTGAAAGGCAGCAACATGCTGAGATCCTCATTTCCTGCTATCTGGGCCTTTCAGAAAGGCTGATGCACTTGCTGATAAGACACCTGTGGTTCCTGAGAGGCAGTGTCTTTGGGTCCTCACTGATATTACTCTTTGACCTCTTTGATGTGCAAGTTAAGAAAGAAAAATGCAYGCTGGCATGCTGCCTAAAAAATTGCCAACTTTCTCATCAGAGTGGTCCTTGAGAAGGCAGTACCTAGTTTATATGTTGGTGTTTTATTAGTACAGAAAATGAATGTAAATCYGAAAATAAAATGCATGAATAACAGGTTTCATTACGGCATCATAAAAGAATCTTGATGAGAGAGCTCAGTGAATTGTATTTGGAATATGTCTGTGGTAAGCACGTAGGAAAGGGATTTATTTACAGAATATTTAGGCAGTTTATGGAAGTTCTAATTAACCTCTTCATCTGTAAATGAGATCTATGGTTTTGAAGACCAAAGTAATTTGAGAATACTGTAAAATACTCCTATTTTACAGTACCTCTGATTAAAATAATCTCAATGTCTCCTTTCAGTGTCTTACATCTAATATGCAGGTCATATCCTATTGACATGTGATGTGAATCACCAGAATCAGAATTGAGTAAGAAACAGAGATGAAGGAACAGAAGTTTTTTAATGTGCAGAAGCAATTTAAAAATAAAAATAGATAAAATGTAAAGAAATCTGGAAATGTAGACATCAGATTTCTCAAAAGCACCCCAGAGTTAATTCTGTGAGTATGTACTTATTAACTGAAATAAGACAGTAAATTTTAACTCCTTTCAGATCATATTTCAATTAAAATAAATGGACTTTTCACATCTAACAGATGGGGATTACAAGATAGATTGATGCACAGCTTACCAATGCATAAAGCTAGTTGCAGAATCTTGGGAGAACTCTGTTGGGAAAGGACCTCAGGTAATTTCTAGTCCAATTTCTGGCACAAAGCAGGGTCAGCTATGGGATCAGACCAAGTTACTCAACTTTATAGGGCTAGATACTAGAAACCTTCAGTGATGAAGAGTGCACAAACTCTTTGAGGACAACCTGCTACACTGTTTGGTACATGGAAAAGACATTTTCCCTTATATCCAGTGGAAATCTCTCTAATTTTCAATTAATGACTGCTGTTACCTGTGTGTCCACCATGCACAGCTGAGAAGATCCTGGCACATCTTCATTGATATCTTCCTGATGACCTTCTCATCTCATATGTGCTGGTGAATTCCCATTAGGAGGGTGAACTCCCTCCTGGAGCCACTTCTGCAGGCTCAGCAAGCCCCATTTCTCCAGCCTTTGTTAATAAGGGCAGTTCTCCAGCCCCTTCACTGTCTGGCAGCTCTCTGTTGAAAACTGACTCCATTTTACCARAGCCTGGCTGGCGCTGGATATATCAAAACCAGAAAACTATTTAGAAGTGCTCTCATGAGTGCTGAGTTCAGGTGGATGACCCCTTCCCTCTGTTTTTGGGTTGACAGACTGTTAATACACCCCTGGGGTGCTGTTGCCTTTCCTTGCTCAGTTTGCCACCATGACTGGGGCATTCTGCAGACTTGTGCCCCAGACAGGCAGTCAGATCCCTGCCTGTGTTACTGAAGGGGTCCTTCTTTCCCAGCTGCAGGACTTTGCATCTGCCTTGCTGAACTTTGTCAGGTTCCTGTTGTCCTGTGCCTCCAGACTGCCAGGATCACTGTGAATGTCAGCCTGCCTTCTGCTGTGCCAAAATTGTTCCTCTGAATCTAGAGTCATCTGCAAACTTCATGYGATAACAGTCCACCACCTGCTCCAGATCTCTGATAATGGTATTAAACAGGACCCATCTCCTTGTCTATCCATCCAGACTGTGATGTCCAAACATGATTATCTGAATGCCATGTAAGACAGTATTGCCACAGACAAAGTAAATGACAACCACTCCTCTCTCCTCATYTAAATGACAACCACTCCTCTCTCCTCATTTAAAAGTGAGTCCACAAGGCTATATGGATTTTTTTTTCAGTCAAACTCTCTAGAATGATAATTTACAGAAATTTTTAGACTGATCAGGAAAAGTTACTCAGAGACTAAATCAGAATTATTAAATTGCTAAAATGTTATGCCATCTGCTCACATTACACTGTTGATCATAATTGTGGTCATGATCCCTTTCAGTAGAGACATGCTCTAAGACTGCTTTTGTGACTTGTCTTACAGACACATGCTTTGCATCTTACAATGGACTTGTCACAATATGACAAGGTTTATATCAAATATGAAATAGAGAAAAATCCAGATACTTTATTTCTGGCATTAGTTAGGGCTCATCTATGCTGCAACAGGATGAACTGTAAATGTGTGCAAAGTGGTGACTCAAACAGCATGTGGAGCTGTTACTCAAAGGGGTGCTTCAGTAAAAAGGATGTCCTCAGACATTTATAAGATTGCARAAGGTGCTTTCATCATCTCAAATGTGCGCTGACAGTTTATTATTTTCTTCTAGTTATGCAGGTTTCAGAGTAGCTCTGCTGAAACATGCTATTATATCTGTGGAACTGTCTCAATAAGGTAGAATTGCTATAGATTTAACATGTAACTGTGGTTTTAAAAACAGGAAAGTGGAAGACGCATCCTTTCTAGARCATAATAATTATATTATTATGGCTTATAGTTGAGTCAATATTGCCTCTAGAACCCATTATACGAAGTCCACAACCTTTCAGTATGGTCCTCAAAGAGGAAAAAATGCAATATATCTAATATAATTATCATTAAAAATCTTTAAGTATTGCTTAGTTTACCAGGTATAAGGTTATACTACAGTGAGAGCCTTGAGGAACTGGAGATAATTGTGTGGTCAAAACTATTCTGATCATGAATAAGCTGTTAATTTGTTATCAGTTATTTTATTAAATACTTGGGCATTCGTTTAATGAGCTGTCTAAATTAGAATGCTAACCAAAAGGAAAATATTAATAAATCCTATGTACAGAAAGGATTTTACGCTGTTATGGAGCCTTTCCTCTTCTGGATAAGGGCCTTTATTTTCTCATGTGAAATTCTCTTGCTAGACATTTCTTTCAAAAACAAGACATGAATGATACTTAAATCACAAATATCAACAGAACATTGAGTTTTGTGCATTTATATGACAGGGCCCTTGCTGTGTTTTCATACTGAGGATTTTGACATCAACTGAACCAAGTATATCAGCACAGTGGCTATGTTTCTGCTGTCAAAATGCAGCTTTCGAACTCTTTAAAAATGTGGGAAACCAGCAACATCCTTCCAGAAACCTTGTCTATATTTATTTCTGTCTGGACAGAGAAAGCAGAAGGTTTGCCAGATTCTGACAGATGTAGACACTGAATTTGCCACGCAGATTCAGAATGGAATTCTATTAACCTATTCCTGGCAGTGGACAGTGCCACCTGTTTAAAAAAAATGAGAAAAAACCAAAAGATGACAGTGGATATTGGAAGAAATATTTCCCCCCTAATAGTCTAGCACTTCCTCCTCTCCCAGCAAACAGACTGGTGTATACAGGCTGAGCTGCAGCCGCTATACCCAGATGACACAGGGAAGGATTATATATGAGCTCCAAAAGATTAGAGGGAGCCTGTGATGTGTGAGAAGATCCTACAACTGGAATTTAACTTGTAACTACAGCTACAAAAGGTCGCACATTTTCATGAAGGATACATTGAGCTCTGRTGTATGAGAACATGTCTAGCAAAATTTCTGATTAGGTTTTTATTCTACTGTAACTGATATCATTATTATAATGTTTTTACAGGTTTGATCCWCCTCTGAAACCTGGCTGTTTTATTAGCACCAGCAATAACTTGCAGTAGGAGACTCCATAGTTTAATTGCTGTTGGTTGAAAAGGTTTTTCTATTACCAGACTGATGTTTCAGCCTTTCAATTTTGTTCAATTCCCTTGTGTTCTTCTCTCATGAAAAAGGGTCCTTAGCAAAACCCCATCTAATTTCTCTGAACTATTAATTTAGTTTAGTAATTTTTCTGCTTGTCATTTTTCAGGAAAAATGTTTCAATTTTAATTTTTCCCCTGCTTCTTCAGTTATGATTCACTTTACACAGCCTCTCTTTTTATTGGTTTTTTTTTTTTGAGTCATGATGACCAGAGAAATGATTACRCTAATTGACTTTTATTAGGTAAAACCCCCCAAGTACTACATACTGTTGTGAATAAACAAGGTGATTGAAAGGGTTTACCTTCATGATTCCAGATATAAATCTTGGATAATAAATCTGAGATTAGAGGAAAAACTATCAGTTTTGTCCTGTACTTATTAAGCCCATCCATCACTGATCAGGATTTCCTACTGTTGACATGTCCCAGTTTAGGATCACGTAAAGATACTAAAATTTTCAGGTCTCAATACCTTTGTAGCCTTTGGTAAAACTTGTGCAATGCTGGTATCAAAATGTCTATAACAAAACATGCTATAACCAGAAGAAAGACTTATTTTTATTCTTTGAACTTTTGGATACACCAATTCGTGCAGTAAATGCTTTCTGAGCACCTGAAAGCAGGCTGCACTACAAACAGATGCATGATGTACAACACTAAAATTCCATGGGTCTTTCACATGAGAGAAACTTGAGAGGATCAGTGTGGAAAATTAAATGTGTACTTCTATTTATAACAAAAGAGACCATCATTTTCCTAGTTAAATTATTTTATTTCAGAAGATGTTTATGTAAGGTTTAGTGCTTTCCATTGGTATACTTGTCAATGCCAGTTTCAGCTTTATTCCTTTGTCTTTTCCAGTGTATTCATGTTAGCCTAGTTTTTCTAAGATTATGCAGTTAATAAAATATTTATGAACAAAAAGGATGCAGGACACAGAAAAATCATATTTATCCATTGTGCATTAAAATTATTGATGCAGAGTTGAAATTTTTAAATTTTTACAACTTTGAAATCTATTTAGGCAGTGAAATACGAGTTTTATTATGACTGATTTATGCATATGTATATATCAATAAAATAGGTTTATCATGACRTAAATGATGGAAAAATGACATAAATTCCTCATTAGTCATAGTTTTATTTTACATTGTAACACAGGATGCATCTGCTACAGTTTTCCCAYGTCTTTTTTTTGCTGGGATAGAAGACATCACTCAATCTCTTTCAAGGCTTGTTATATTGATATGAATAAGTGAGATTTTTCATGGTTAGCATAGAGAAAACTTTTTTTGGGTTAATAAATCTTTACATAAGCATATTAAAAATGTTTTATATTTGTCATTGCAAGCTATCAGATACTTGCTCTACACCTACACCTGAGAATCCCCAGCCAGAAAAGCAGTGTGCTCTCACAGCTGAAATACAAAATATTGCAAGCACTTTGCAAGCATTATATGACCCAGCAACGACTGGTCTGTCAGAGAGGGGCACATTAAGGGTTTAATATTGAGAATGTATCCCTTCCAGCTTCAGCCAGGAGTAGAAGTATTTTGCTGAAATTTTTGGTGGTTTAAAAAATTTTGATGGGGAGTAAAAGGACACCATCAGACCATGCTACTTTGCATGTAAAAAAAATTATATTTGATACCAATTTCAACTTTTGAGRCAGCATTATATCCATGGGTTAACAGATAATCCTCTTTCTATTCATACTGGAATATTGATAGGCAATCCAAGAAAAGTTTGATTTATGAGAGAGAAATGAATGTTTACATGAGTTAATATTTTTCTGAAAGACTGACATTCTCAGGGAACAGAAATTCTAGGGAAATTGTGCAACACTAAGTGACTCCAGAAATGAGCAATACAATTTTTCGTAAAAAACTTGAAAAAATTATTAGGATGAAGATAAACTATCTCAGTGAATTTGTAGTAAATGAAGATACAGGTGGAGGGATTTGATGATGTATTATCTAAAATAAAAAAAATACATGCTCTTAGGTACTTCATAGGCAGTTTGTAATATTCTGCATCCCATTGCCCCTAATGATAAAGTATGAGACTCTTTAGAGTGCAGCCACATGGGAATGACCATTGATCTAATACTTGTGATGGCAGTGATCTTACCACTGTGTGTACCAGATGGAGGAATGCTCAGCATTTGCAACAAGGTCAGGAGTCTTGGAAGCAAAAATGCCAGGTCAGCAATAATTGTAGTATTCATTATCCCCTTTTTACAGCTTCATTAGGTTCTACATCTGCAGTAATTGCAACTTGTTAAGCTAATTTCTAATTTTGACTCAACTATTTCCACTGCATTTTTGGTTACAAAAGTATTGTTTTGTCAAAAGCAAAAAGATAAAGAGGAATTTATATATTCAATTTAATATTTAACTTTTACTTTTTTTTTGGTGGGAGCTGTTTTCCAAAAAGAGAATTATTCCAAGTGATATTGTTTCTTACTGATACTGAGATACCTATTTTGACACTACATGAAATATTTTACCACAGAATTATTTCATTGTGAATTATTGAATGTTCTATATCTTCATATCAGGATTATGACTCCAGAAGAAGTAATGCCAATAGTTTAGGCTAAGAATGTATTTCTGAAAATTCAGGTGATAAAAACGCCATGTTTTTTTCCAGATTTATTGTCATTCTAAACACTGTGGACCATTCTAGGCATTACATGACCATTAAAACAATTTGTAAATGGTGGGTTACTGTGCTTTTGTCAGTCTTTAATTACTCACAGTATTTGTAATAAATTTCAATTAAAGAATGAAGACAAGAAGAATTTGTGATGATTTATGCTGCTTAGCTCAGGAAGAGATTATTTTCTCATATACAGGATTTAGCCTCTGAGAGGCATTTGATAGTACACAAATATACAGTGAATTGAATAACTTTAAGATTGTCAAGTCAAGAAGACTAACTAACTTCAGTTTGATTCATTAAGATCTTTGTGGTGCTCCTGACTGAGTCTTGGMATATATCAAGGGAAGGAAACTTGCATAGTAATTAAATGAAAATTTATTTTCTGTCTCCAAAAATTACATTTACCTATTTCTATTATATTACCTTCTGAATTTATTTTTTAGGCTTTTAATATTTTCAAGGGCTTGGTTTTTATTTGCTTAGGAGACAAGATTTTTGATAAATTAGCTGTTACAAAAGCTTTGTGTTTGGAATTGTTCCTTACAGAAAAAAAAAAAGGAATTCTCTTTATTCTGTACAGTAAGCATCCTCAGTAAAGCAATGATGTGTACAGAAGAATTATAATGGCATGACACCTACATCAAATTTTGTCTGGCATCTTCATAACAATGTGTCACTTGTCATATCTGTTTGATCAAGGAGACCTACGTGTGTATCRACACCACTGATGAACACAAAAGGCTTCAAATTTAAAAATAATTTGTCTTCACAGCCAGACTCACTTCACTATAGGGATGCTGCAGTAAAGATTTGAATTGCAGTAGGAGTGAAATGAGCAAAAGACTAGTACACATGATTTTGTGCTGGAAACAATATTTCAGAAATTTTGAATTTTTTGTACTGTGGCCCTCTTACCTCTTCACTCTAAATGTAACTCAAATTTTCAAAGCTGATGTTGTCTCTGGACATGCAGGATTTTAAAATAGAAGATACTATTTTCAAACATGCATAATTGGACTCCATGAAAATTCCATTTATAGATATTTTCACTTCCAGAGTGCTTGAAAAATATTCCTTGAATTAGGCATATAACCGAGGAAAGGAGAATGCAAATAACTGTTACACACACAATGRGCAGCTTCTATTTTCCTGTGCCCCTGTATGACAGTATAACTGGGATGATCCAATGTTCCAAATGAAATATAAGCACCAATTCTCTAGCCTGTCATATATAAGATTATTTTTATTCTTCTGTATTATGCATTTTTTTGTTAATATGAGCTGGCACATTTATAAAGGGAAACAGCCCTCTGGATAAGCTAACAGCGACCASAGAAGGTGAATGTGAGCGTCTGTAGCCAAGTCCCTTCCCTCAAGCCTCTTATCTTGCCAAAACCAACACAGCCCAAATCTAAGAGCATCCTGATTTGCCCTTCAAAAAGCTTTTAAAACCTTCAGTCTTTTCTACCAACTTCAGAATACTTCTTACATTATTGCTGAGTTAAAAGCCACTGCTTGGGATTTGTACGACAGAACATTTCAACTCCTTTTTGTCATCCTGCCACATAGGTGAGTTCACGAGCCCAAGTTAAGTGCCAGGGCTCTCCACAAAAGGGGACCTAAGTGCTAGGAGTGAAACTGGCATTTTCTAGCGTGTGTTAACTGGACACTGGAAAATCCTGAAGTGCTAAAGCGTGACCTTATGTATTTAGGAGTACACCTCATGATCAGAGGAACTTACAGCTGCTARACCTATCCTGCATCTCAGTGTCAAAACCTGGTCAGACACTTGTTTTACAAGGAGGAGAAAAAGGCAAAGAAGAAATATGTTTGCACTCTTTGGCAGATACATTACTGAGGAACCAGACCAAGAAGAGAATTGTAGCTTCAAATGCTTATGTATCCCCTGTATAGGAATCAGGGATTGACACAAGTTATTTCTCTATGCTTTCCTTTCCTAAGAAGTAAAATTATGTCTGGATTGGCACCCCTGTCCTCACCTCACTGTATCATTCCRCAGATGATGAGGACAGTCAGTGTAAGAATACGCTAAAAGTAGAACTCTCACATGTAGAAAATAAAATAATTCTCTATGGRTATTTCAGACAGTCATGTATGATGTAAACTATTATCTAATTACAGAAATGGATGGAAGTGACAAAAGTGAGAAAGTAGCCAGCCTAGATCATGTTTGATGTACTAAAATTATTCCTGAACTGAACTGCAGGTTTGTGTTCTGCACYAAGACTTGGAGTGCACTATTAAGCCTGGATTCTGATTTTTTAATCTCCTTGTTGCAGCTGCCACTCAGTCTTTCAAATCACATACATCTTTGATGTCAGACCATTGTTCCACTAAGGTGCAGCTCACTGCTTTTTTCAACTCAATCTCTTTTAATCTTGCAAATCAAATAAAGCTCAGTAATGCAGATAATATGTCAAAAATGTCCTTATCTCATTGACATTCCCAGTGGAAGCCTACTTTTGAAATAATTTCTCAGCTAAGTTCAGACATGTTCTGTAAACCATGAAACATCATTGAGAAGYGCTTAGTGAACATCAATTAAAGGAAAAAGATGGCCTACAGCTATCATAATAATAATTAACTGCAGGGTTTTTGTAGAATGTACGTAAAAAATAAAATAAAATTTCATGTGCATGCTATTATTGCTAAATATCACTTTATAAAAAATAATACCAGATTGTACTTCTAGTGATATTATCAGAAAAATAGTTGACTAAGCCTGCATGGAAAGTTTTGATTTTACAAGTAAATGGTCATTGCAGGTCTTTAAGCAATGCAGTCTATTATGGGATTTATCCTTGGTGGTAAATATTTCTGTTGGCACTTCGAAGACATAAAAGAGCCTTCACCTTGATATAACATCATATGCATATTTGAGCTGCCAGCAGTTTTTTCTAATGTGCAAGATTTAGATAAGTGGGACAGAACAGGCTCTAACTCATAAATGTGTCTGAGCTTAGTGGACCAGGAAGACAGTGAAGACTTGGGAGTTCTGCTGCTGAATGGTATTGAAATGAGCCTCTGATTGTGTTTATGCTGTGATATATTCATGGCAAGTTTACATGTTTAAAATGGCATACTGAATTTAGAAAAGGAATATATTGAAATCACTTAAAAAGTGACGGCTAGATTATATTCCTAACATAGTTTTGTTTCTTTATCAGTGCAGGAAAGGTAGATTTGACAGGTATAAAGTTTTACAGCACCTAATCCAGGTGAAAAGTCAGGGTCAGTTGAATACAGATCTCACAAAACCACAGAACAGAGAATGGTTGAGGCTTGATGGACCTCTGGAGCTCATTTATCCCAACCCTCCAATCAAGCATGGCCAGATATAGCCAGTTTTCCAGGACTTTATTCAGGCATTTTTGAATGCCTCCAGTGGCTGAGACTCTACAACCTCTCTGGGCAGCCTGTGTCAGAGCTTGGTTAGATTCACAGTAAACAGAGATTTCTGAGTTTCAGATAGAGMATGATCAGATTTGTGCTGGATTTTCTGTCCCAAGCCCTTCTTCTGCACAAGGCCTGATGGTGCTGGAAGTTCTCAGCTGAATCCTTACACAGTCCCAGTCATGATATGCAAGTTTTCATAGTCTTTCTGTTCAAAAGACTGTCCTTCTTCTTTGGGACTGAAATATATTCATGTTGTATTCTTTAAAAATATAAGGACAAGAGGAAGAAAATAGGTTGTGAACCATAAAAGCTAGAGAAATCAAGACTCAACCATTTAAGTCTTCTTCTTGCTAGTATGGGGTTAACCATAATAGTATGTTTTTTAGCATTTAGTCGTGCCTAATATGTTGTTTTCAGCATGAAGATTTCCTCATCTGAGCAAGGAAAAATCATCTTGAAACTAGTTAGGATTTCCAAGGAATCAAATTAGTTTATCTATAAGCCTTWCTTCCTAAAATTCTTTTGATTATGGTGTTTTTGTTTTTTATGTAGCTGAATGCTTTCCACATGGCTCCTGTTATATGTGCTGATCTTGCTGTAAGCTCCTTTTGGTTCATCAAAACTACTGCCCAGTAAAAGCACACTATTGCACAAGTGACGTGGTGGAATGCTCACCCTGGAAAATGTATCTTTACATTTCTTTATATATATATATACTTTTTGAAGGATGGAACAGTATTTTTCTGTAGCAAAGGAATTCAAGGAGACGTGGTGTTTTTATTTTATTCATTTTTTTTTTTTAAAAATCAGCTTGAAATCATAAATATGTACTCGGTGTCCAGTGATCCATCATCCAGTGGCACATACTGCAGTAAAATGTGCTTCCAAGAGGGACATGGAARAGCAAAAGCAGGAGTGAAGGGATGCTTAACTCAGTGGTAGTAAATCACTTTTAAGTTGTCTCTGGCGGTTTTGCAGATCTGGCAGTGCAGATATAAATGTGCCGTGCAAAATCTTTTCTTGTGATTTGCCATAGAAATTTCAGCCATACTATTTGTTATATTTGTTCTGTGARGCCATGCAGATACATTAACATATCATATTTCAGGCATAAGTAATGAAGTGAGATACAGTTGACATAAAAGCAACGGATCTCTTTTTGGAAGCCACAGTAACCGGAAAAAAGTCAAGTCTTTAATTTTAGATGGGCCTATAGACAGAAAATCAGATTTTTTACCACTGTCCAGTYCTTTCCTACTAGTTTTAGGGTGTATTTCCCATAAAAGTGAAGTGTAAAGTGGCTATAGACTACAGATTAGGTAAAGCAGTTAGACTTACCAGGGAGCAGAAATCATTGTGGAAGMATTTGTCTTCAGTAATAGTTATTAAAAAGCTTAAAAAACATAGGACTTTTAGGTACTTCTGACCAGCTGAATTGGTGTTAACTGGACCATGGTGCTCGTTCGTATAGTTCTAACTTTTATTTTAAATATTTGCATCTATTGTTTTTTTTTTAAACTGTTTTAGATCCTAACTATTAATTTTCTTCCATTTAACTTTGAAAATAATAATTGTACTTTCGTTTTGTTTACAAAAATAAGACCTTTTTCTCCTRTACCATTTTTAATAGCTAACTGTCTTGATTCAAAACAAAACCAATCCTGTTCCAAAACTAAAAATAAATTCATAAAACCAACACTTAAAATTGCAACTAAATTATAAAAAAATCCCGTTCTAACAAGAGAGTTGCTTTGTGTGAAAAAAGATGTGCTGCCCATATAGGAAAAAATAAAAAGTATTATTTGATATTTCTGGGAAAATACTGCAAGAAACAGCTATTTTCCAATTACCACTCTTGTTCTGGCTGTACTAAATTATCCTTTATGTACACTTGCTACAAAAAGGAGGTTGAACTGAATTGGTACTATAAATATTGCAGAAGCAGAATGGATATGAATTGGTACATAATTAATTTAGATTTGTGAATTTGTATAGACACTCACAAGTGAGGAATTCTTTTGTCATTTTGGATATATCAGACTGCACACTGAAGAAAAAAAGATGTTAATGAAGTACATTTTCTCCAGAATCTGGGCTGTGGACATTTTTAAGCAGAAAATATATTATTGCCAAAATTTATTATTGAGGACTTTTAATTTCATTTTCTGATGATCAGACAGTACTTGAAGATTAAAAGAAAGATAGCGAAATCAGAAATCATTCTTGGAATGCTTCTTCAGGAACATAAATCTGTAAAAGTCTGAAGAGCTTTCTAGCAAATTTCTGCTCTACTGCCTTGATTTAGAATGAAGTCCTAGAGTTAAAAAAAATAGGCCAAGTAAATTTTTAAKTATTGCAAATGAAGCTTGTCTGTATACAGATATTGAAGGTCTTTTTCACATCCTGATAAGAAATACCAATCACTGTACRTGGATGGAGTATAATTTGCAGACTACCTTAATACTGTATCAATAGAGACAAATGTTAATACTCAGGATAGTGGCTAGAGATGTATTTTTTTTAATTTACACTAGAAAAGAATTTA
This sequence comes from Cardinalis cardinalis, assembly GCA_014549065.1. Taxonomy (NCBI): domain Eukaryota; kingdom Metazoa; phylum Chordata; class Aves; order Passeriformes; family Cardinalidae; genus Cardinalis; species Cardinalis cardinalis. The sequence continues at coordinate 1,339,447 of JACDOX010000004.1, forward strand.
CTTTACTTTGGCATGAGATCATCAAGAGTATTACATTGTATTGTTGAATGTTAATTTTGGTAAATTTATGTTGAAATTAAACACTAGCACATCTTGGAACATAGTTTATTATGGGCAACAATTTTCTTTCATGCTCACTGTATGCTCAGGTAGCCRGATTTGTGATATAACTAAATGTAGAATGAACGATGATTCTGAAAGTAAACCAGAAATTTCTTGTTATGTTTTAAGTTAATTTCTTTCCAGTTTTTGTGAATCTTGGGTTTTATGATATGCATTGGAAAGTGAACGCTAAAGAGAATAATTGGTTTATTGTTCATATTACTGATAACATTACCATCATCATTAGATAGAGGTGRTGCTTTACTAATGAAATGGAAGATGTACACTTTTTGGAAATGGAATTTAGGATTATTGGTAAACAACAACTTGAAGCACTCTAAATATTGAAGCCATTCATTCTTTCCTGAGTTTGTGTAGTATTTGGCTCAGCAATGAGCACTGGCTCTTCCTGGTGCATTATGGAAAAAGCATAATTAACAACACATCAGCTATGAAAAGCAATTGAAGACAATGAGGTATGGTATGAACAGGAGCAATTGCTATGACTTCTGGGCAAATTCATCCAATTATATCAAAAGTTATCGATGATTTACAAATTCAGTTTTGCTTCAGTTTCATTGGTTAAGCTTGGACTGAGTAGATTTCTCTTATTTTCAACCAGGGATTGTTTTGTCGTGTTTACCAGTTTTCACAGATGATGATTCTCCTAGAGGGTATTTTCTTAAAGGATCTATTCAGTGAAGCTCACGTTGCAATTTCTAGGAATAAAAAAAAAAAAGGGAAATAAATCATATTCTGTCATATCTCTTATACATTTCACCTAGGATATCTCCAGACAGTGCGACTGAGTTTATGGAAACAGACAGTGGTCTTTTTTAGTGGTCACTGAGAACAAAGGAGAAGCCCAGGGAGAACTGGAGATACTGTAGGGAACATTTTTTCCTGCCCTCAAATACCAGAGTGCTTTCATAATCCCTTTGTGCAATTAGCTCCTGGAGGATTGTGCCCAACAGACAAAGCCTGACCCTGAGAACACCATGTCACTGCATTCAGTTCAAATCTTTTTGATACATGTACCTCTGGGGAGTGAGTGTGGCTGTGCTGAGAGCTCGTATTTCAGGGAGGCACACAAAAGTTGCTTTCAGTWGAGATGCTGTAACTCACTGGCAATAGATCTCAAGGCCAGAAGGAGCTGCTGTGGTCATTGCAGTCTGTGCCACACCAGAAAGAAAATTTGGCCTGGTATTCTCCTTAACTGAAGAAACATGTTGAAATACAGCACACATTTTAGAAGCATGTTTTCTCTTAAGTTCAGTGTTTTTAATGATGAAAAGATCCCTTCCCTTGGTAGATTATTCGATGGCAAATTGCTTTCATTTCTAAAATTCTGACCAACTTTTCTTAAATTTGAATTTATACAATTGGCTTTACCGCTAGGTCTGTTCTGTTTTACCCAACCATTACCATTACATCTGTACTTCTCAGAACATATCTCACTATCTTCAAAATTTGTTTTTCTCAGGCAAATATCATGCCATATATAGACARTATTTGGGTGTGTGGAATGGTTTGTTTTGTTTTTTTTTAATTTAGTTTGTCTAGGACATTTTACTGAGAGCGGTTACTTACCTATGAAGGTGGGGACTGTCAGCCTAATCAGCTGACTTTATAGTCTCAGGAAGTTTCTGATTAAACCTGGGGAATTCCCAATATTCCAAGCTTGTCTTTCATGGATGGTTATTTATTGGCATTGGTTAGCTCTGGTTTTGTTTCCATTGTAAACATCAATTAAATGGCATTTGCAAATGCCTTTGTTGTTTGTCCTAGGTATTGATGAACTAAATTTATTTAGTTGAAAAGAAAATGACTAGAAAATTTTATGATAATCAGTGTAAAGATTACAATATGTTCTCTGAATAACTCATGAAGAACATTTATCGAATCTGATTACCTATCTGGAATTTATGCAAGAAGTGCTGATAGAGATTTGTTCACAGTGTCCATTCTTATTTATATAAGAAACAACTTGAGTGTAGAGGGACATTTCACTAGAACCTCTATAATTACTCAGATTTCAGGTAGCTGGCAGCAGGTATTGCATATATATATTCAAAGGGTATATTTGGCCATGGGGTTGAGATGTAATGGATGGCAGAAAATGTAATATTATCAGTGTGATCGAGGTTGTATGTAGAATTTGAAAAAATTCAAATACACCCCTGAAAAAAGGAAAAAAAAATAAAACCAGCAGAATTTGAAATGTGGAATGTTTCATAAACGTCCACAATCATCTTTGAGGAGAAATTAAAGACATGGTTCATATAATGTCTGAACTCCTTATACTTTGGATTTGCATCTTATCTAATTAATGGCTTTGCTGTATTGAGTAACTTGTATTGTACGAAAAAGATTGGTTTTTTTCCTATTACAGGTTCAGCAGATTTTGGAATTATGATACGATTATAGGTAATCTTAAGTTATTTTGTGATACAGTGCAGCTCTGGTCAAAATGGATATGATGGAACTTCATTAGAGTTAACTGTAGCTACTGATATGCAGATAGTGCACTAAGCATTTGATAAAATAATGCTGTGACAATCTTGTGTGTTGTTGTAATTCAGTTTATTAAAAGTCTCAGCTATAACTCTGTAATCTTATATATGTAAGTAGAAATTTTATTCTGTGAAAACTGGTATTTTGTAATTTTTAAAAGAGGAAGATAAGCAGTTGCAAGAAAGAGGGAGTATATCCTCTAAGGCAACTATTTTGGCCAACTTCTTACATGTCCTGGATTCAAATTTTCCTTCCACATTTCTGAAATTTTGGCTAAGCGTTTTATCAAATAACATTCTCATAGGAACTGAATCAAGTATTATGTAGAGCTTGTTGGGTGTTTTAACTTGATTTTTCTTCCTCATAAAAATAGATTTCATCCAGTCAATTGTAAATTGAAGAAATTGTGTTTCAGTAGAATTATAGCAGTCTTTTTTTCTTCATCTAAAATATTTTTCTCTCCAAAATAATGCCTTGTTTTCAAGGAGTACCTACACTCAAAACTTACTTCAGAGCTGGCTTATCCTTAAGTATGCAAATATTACAGGAGGATTTAATATTCTAATGAAAGGAATGGCTAAATTTAACCATTCAGAACAATTAGGGGATGCTGAAGCAGGGAGTTCTGAAAGGGTGCACCCTATGTGGGTCCTCTTGAATCCAGAAACATCTCTGATGACCAGAGTCCTTCTCTGCTGCAATGAATTCCACAGAACTGTGATCCCCATGCCTTCTGCTGAGAAAAAAGGAGACCTTAGAGGCTGCTTTTCCCCCCCAACCCCCATCCCAGTTATTTCTCTGTCCTTGTATATGGTCCAGGACAGCTCCTAACTCATTAAAATCTCATGTTTTAATTTATTCATCAGTGACTCTCTTACTCCTGTAAATCAGTTCTGTAATACTGGAGTTCTATGGCAGGAGTCATAAAAATCAGATCTTTTGAATGTATTATGAGTAAATAACTTCACTAGAATGAATTGAGTAGGAATTGAATGTCATTATTTCCACCTGAAGTGTCGACTGCCTTCTCCAGGCATCTAGAAAACTTCTTGCAAGATGATAAAAGTTCTTTTTAGTTGAGGTACCTGACAATTAGGGTATGCAAACTTTGTAGTASCCCAAACRATAAAGATATATTAAAGTAGTGCCRAGATGTATGCAAAATTGGAACTTCATAACATCTATGCATATAATGGACATTTGTACATCACAAAAGTGACGTACAAAGGTGAACTATAGAATATAAATATATTTCTGAATATTTTTATATTATGGTTTATATAAATATACAATTTTCTTACATTTCCACTGCATGTGAGTTCATTAGCTCCTTTCCATCTAAGCATTTTCATACAAATTCAATGTTCTAAAATGTTCTAACAATTACAATTAAGTGTGTGATTAGGTGTGCATGTACTGAGGGCTGTATAATGAGATATACTCTTGAGACTTTATTGATACTTTCATTGAAGAATGAAATGACTGATTGTGATGTCAACAAGGCCATCACTGAATATGGATGAAAAATGATGGGAATGATGCTTGGTGCTTTTCCTGCTATTCCAACTGTTTCCCTAAGAAATTAGCACTCCTTAATATGGTTTAAGTAACACTTAATCTGAGCTCTTAAGGTATTAATCAGAAGAAATGTGCAAATAAAGATGTGTTGCAATTAAGGGACTAGAACTAATGGATTTACCAATGAGTTCAGACATCTCTTTTTTTGTTCATGAGAGAAAAGAAAAAAATTTGAACACATATGTTGTGATTTCAGTCTGTGAAGTAGAAAGGCACAGATCTTTAAAATCATATACAACTGAATCAATATTTGTCTGACAAGAGAAACACACTTGATATATTATTGATCGGGAAAATAATCTGATGCTGGAAATTCCTGACCACCCCATGATGTAGCAATGTCAACACACAGGGACAGATGTCTCATTCTTCATCATGTTCTCATTTCAGCTGTAGAATTTTGTTAATTAGTGAGACCCTGCTTATAATCCAAAGTGAAGTAAGTGCAAGGCTCTTGTCAGTATTTTTCCAGGTTGAACTACAGTTTGCTGAGTAAATCTTTAGCATAAGATAAATGCAGTTAAAGTGTTAGGCAGAATTATTCAGTCAGACTTCTCATGTACTACTGATACCAAGTTTTTAGGAAGCATGAAATTATCCAACAGTCAGTAAAGCAAGGGAGGAAAGAAGCAGAGTGTATATGAAGTATTTTCCTCCCAAAATTGCAGTGCTCAGGTTGGCCTGGACTCCTGCCCTTGTTCTGCAATTTTCTGTCCTTCACAGGCCTTACTCATTACAACCTGAGAGCTGACTTGTGACTTTTCTGAGATACAGCTGGAAACTTACGATAATATATATTGACCTTTTATATCAATGGCTACGTTTCCAAATAATTTCAAGAGGCAATTGAAAGTATGCTTATGTTATAAATTTTTCTAATCCCGATTTAAAGRTTCAGTGATAGATATGTTACCATGTTTTTCAAGAATTATCAAGAATTAATTTACTTTTCAATACTTTTCTAAGCACTGTGCCTGAGGTTTTCTTCTTCTAAGTCTAGTTTTTGTTTTACTTCCTTTTCCTGTTTTCCTTCTTTAGTTTGAAGTGTTCTTTTTCTGCTTATGTCAGAATTCTGTCACTGCTTCAATTTCTTGTACAAAATGAATTTATTGAGCTGCTTAAATTGCTTATTCTTCCAACCCACTTCCAGTTCTCAATATTCATTTTTACAATAAATAAATAAGAACTAGGCAGGCTGGAATCTGTCTGGCAATATTGGGTATCTTTGGTTTGGAAGGTAATATGGTTGTTTGAAGTTCAACAAGGTTGTAAAATACTATTACTCTCCTTCCAAGGAGATTGTATGAGCAGCCTCGATCAAATCCACCTTTATGTAGAGAGAAGTAAGAACTATAAAATCCTCAGCAAGACAAAGCACCTTTTCTCATTTAAACCCATAGAAAAATGTAAATCAGTTGTCTTTTCTGCTCCATCACTAAAATAACATTTACAATGTATCCCAGGTATAAGAAAGGATGAAATATTTCTCTATTAGATTTGGCTGAGCATAGTGTAAGAATATGATTTAAAAAATAAATGTCTTTAAGCATTAGCTTTTGGGTWGTTTTCCTAAAATTGGACAAGTGCTCAGAACATGGGATAACTGCTCTTTATACCATTTAACCCTTTGAAAAGCCTAAAGATGAAAAATAAACTACCCAAATATATATAKACAGAAAAACAAAATTAAGCAGATTGTCTAAGAGATATGATAATCTTTTAAGTATCTGAATGCAATACATATGTGCTCACCATAATTAGAAACTTTGCTAGGCACCAGCAACTAGGTGCTATATTTACATGAGTAKCTGTGATCTGCCTGTGAGCATTCTGCACCACTTCCCAAGTATACAATTTCAAAACACCTGAGAATATTTTGTTTTCAATAATTGGTATTATTAAAATGATAAAAGATGCATTCATTATAATAAGATTTTAAAAGATAATGCCAGACAACATATAAAAGCAGGTTGTATATGTATATGCAATGTATAATAGTATATTATTAAAAGATAACAAAAAACTAAGAAATATATGAGAATTAATAATAACACACTGTACTGATAGCTGCTGAAAAAGAGACTATTCAGAAAATGAAAACACTATTTCTAGGGGATATCCCCTCTAAATTAWATATCTCAATTCAGTTTTGTGCTATGCAAAACCTAATCACTTTGTGCATTTGCCAACATACTCATCAATTATAAATCTTGCTTATAAATGCCAGCCTTATTCCATTTTTTATTGTGAAATTAAATAAAGGACTAAAAGTATTTGACTCCTGAAAATGAAGGACATTATAAATATAAATAATCTAATAGCATATTTATAATTTAGCATTTTCAATGAGAAGTCCCTCAGATATTATTTGGAGGTAGCCATGATGATCTTGCATCCAAGATTAAACTTCTTAAAGTATTATTTGGAGGTTTTGAGTTTGTCTTATATGTATTTCATGCAGAGGCCTTCTTTTATAAATACTCCCCCAACCTGTACCCACCTGTCTGGTACCTTTCTTTCGTGTTCTGCTATATCACAGGGTTTTTCCCTCCATCGTTATCAATGAAATTTTTAGTAAGTGGGGTTTTAATTAATGTTGCTGAAAAATTGCTTGGTTTTGCACCTACTTAATTGACATAAGTAAGGCTACAGTTCAACAAGGCTATGCTTAATTTTAAGGACTTGAYTACTCTCATGAACTGCATGATGAACTGCTTGAATAAGGTTTGTCAAGTCATTCTTGCTAGAGCATAGTCTAGTGACTAATTGAAAAAATAATGGCTTCAGATGTAAACAAGCAGTCCAGCCCCTRTTGCTAATACGTAACATTACCGTGGTCAGTACTGACATCCAGAATCACTTTTCCTTTACAGAACAGTGCAAAGAAAGTCAGTTTTACCCTCTGGAACCAGAGGCTAGTGAAAGCTGGTATTGATGCCAAAAGAAGGAGTTTGGCCCTTTTGTCACCTGTGGCTGGTGGTGTCGTTTCAGTGCAAGTGCCCGGATGCRCAGTCCAGCCGGTTACCGGCCAAATTGCCGCTAACATCAACTTTCAGCACCCCTCATTTCCCAAGAGGACCTTGTTACAAAGATGTATAAAACCACATCACCATAAGCATTTCAAAGAAGACCTCCATCACAGCAGGGCGTCTGACATCAAAGTAACAGCATTTCTGGGGGAACTGAGTAAGTTTATTCCTAATATTCTCATCGGTGGAGCCATATCTGTACGTGCAATTCTGGTTTTTTATTTTTTTTGTCCTTGCCTGCCTTTTTGTTTTAACTACAAGTTCCAAGGCTCAGAGATGAAAAGAGAAAGGTCAAGGAAATATCTTATGTAGGCTGATGTCTTGTACCTTTTATCAACTTTCTAGGGAATTAAAAATGYGAGGGAAAGTTTTCTTTATTAAAGCATCTAGCGCAAAAATACATATCTGCTTAATCTGAATTTCTCTTCAGATGTGGGGTTTTTTTTTCCCTTTTATAAATGCCCATATGGACTTTTAATGGCTCTGTGGAGCTGAATGTATTTATAATTAATCATAAATTGATTAAGGAATTATGAATATATGAATTCTTTCCTGGTCTCACAAACTGAAAAAAGTATATAAAATATATCAGGCAGTACAAATTCCATTCTAGGAAGTGAGATTGAGAATCTACTACTGCTCAAGCAAGCAGCCACTGTGGATGAATGTTTTTATTGTCAAGGCTTCAATATTCAATATGATACTTTGCCCTTGTTCAAAATTAGCATTTTTTACTGTATAAACATTTTAATTTACATTATTTCTGAGAAGAGCTTTGCCTCATGTTTCTAGCAGACTTGGTTCAAGTCCAAAATTTAATTATAAATTAAGTTGGTRTATGGTGAAACTTTCTCAGGGATGTCAATTAAAGGCAAAYCTGCAATAGTAATAATAATWATTATTATTTTATAATGGCCTAAAAATCATTAGTTATAATCTTAAACATTCCTGAAATCAATTGAACTTCCTCCTTCTTTCACTTAAACCGCTAATTTCCTGTGTTATATATTTGTTTTAGAACCAATTTTAAGTGCCATTTGGTAGCTTCTGTTTCAGCTGTACAATTAAACAGTCCCAGTGCATGACAAGCTTGAAATAGCTGCCTTTTCAGAGTACATGAGAAAAACCTACAGCCCAACACCTGATATTATGAGTCCATTGTGTGACAAAATAGACTCTCTTCCTGTGTGAATCTGTTGTGGATCAAACTTTTACAGATATAAGTGTGGAGCAGTGAATCTAAATAATTCTGTTTCCCAAGGCCCTTTTTCTGATCCCACACTAAATCTGCTCCTACATGCATGATAAAAGGACTGCACAGAGCCCTCAGACGTCTGACCCTCTGTCYCAAAAGGAAGGAACCACCTCTCTGCATCTGACAGATTCATTTCTCTCTTCTGGGTGGTTGAAGTTGGGAAAAATTGGTAGGAAATTGCAGGAAATGTTCCCTTTGAAAATAGAAAGCACACTAAATACCCAATTAGTGCACATTTTACCATTGTTGTGCTGTTTTTGCATTGATTGTGTCCTTGCACCCATGGTTCCAACTAAACTCCAGAGAATAAACTGAGAAATGTCTTGAGCGCCCAGTAAATGCCATGAAGTTGCTCGCAGTGCCTGATGCATGCTACTGATCCACGGTGAAGAGACATGATCTGAAGGCTGAAACAAATATCACTGATACTGTGCAGCTGTGGAGTGGGGTCAGGCAGGCTGGGTTGGGCAGAAAGTGTCAGATATTGGTGGGGGAAACAGGMTATGCAGAGATTCAGTGAGGCCAAACCATATGTAGTAGGTGAAGGATTGATTTCCTGCAGGAATATTGTTTGACACGTAAAGCCAAGCCTTGGGTTATTTTCTCTGAAGGAGTAACCAAATAATTTGGAAATACAGGTTTGTATGTATGAATCTCACTGTTTTACATGTGGCACTTAGCCAGGTGTTTTCTGCCATACAAGATTGGCCTTAATTTCTTAAGGCAAATTAAGGTCTTCATTCTTAATTTCYCTGATCTTTCAGACTTAGCAGAGATTATTGTCATACACGAAAGCAACAACAAAAAAGAAACTTGCCATTGCAGCATGAAATCACATTTTTCAAAAAAACTGTATATGCATAATTTGCAAAAAGAGCTGAGAATGGGCACTGCCTGAAGTGTGAATAAAAAAGGTTGTTGTCTAATCAGCATAGGCRCTGAGATTACTGAGATTTTGCTAAGCTTTTGTTGCTGCATGTCAGATTTGGCTTCAAGGAAAAAAAAACTTATCTGAGCTTGGCATTTTTGTTTGTTCAGAGTTCCATTTTTTTTCTGCTTGGTCTTTTCTTCATGTCAAGGCTACAGATACCCTTATATATCCTTACATTATTCTCTATTTTCTTTTTTGGAACCTTCCTCTTAAATCACAATATAAAAGAACCCATTTAGTGCCTACCACTATTTCACACTGAATAACAGGAAAATACTCATGGCTGAATCTCAGAAAGCCTACAATAGAAGGCCTTTTGAAATCTAGACCTCTGCATTTTCATTCCAGCCAGAGATGATGAAAAAAAAAAGTCTCTCTTAATCTGAAGGAAAAAGGAGAGGTAGGAGGTTTTCAGAGCTCAAATGAGAGAGCACTTTTACAGTGATTCAAAATACTTTGTCTATTGAGGATTTTCAGTTGGCAAAGCATAAGGCTAAATTTGGAGTTGTGTATGTAACTAGGCAGAATTCATAATAGGAGTCATTTCAGTGAATGCTGGTAATAATGATGTTTGTGAGAGAGAAAAGAATGGTAAAAAGATTCATCTTGACATTCATTTTAAAGGATATCATGAGATGAAGAATACATAGTCACTAGAAAATACAAAACTAGAAAATGAAAAAAAACTCTAATCCTACAGAATAAATTGTAATARTTGAGTTTTTGATACTTGAACTAGAACTTTATCCAGTCCTTGATTTTTCTTAAATGWAAACCTCTTTTTTTTGTTATTTTAAAAATATTTATTCCATGTTTTTTAATATATGACGGGATAGTGTCTTAGAATATTTGAGCGCATACCCTGCTTAAAATACCTAATGCCTTTCTTCCAGAATTTCAAAGGCATATATTTGTTTTATGGTTTGCAGGGATTGTGCATAGGCTGAAATTTGTTCTGTAATAAGTTCCTCCTTTTATTCAAGTTTTGTTTCATTTTGAACAGAAATACAAMAATAAGTCGTGGTTCTCTTGCTAATGATTTCTAGGAGATGGTCTATAACTTCAGTAATTTCAATCTTTTTGATTGGTGGAATTAGTAAGAAGAAAGTTAAATGAGATGAAAAATGATAACATATTTATCAAGGGGACACAACTGCATAGAATTAATAGTTATTCTTTCTAAGATCGCAGAACAATTGCAATTAAGGGGAAAAAAGAGAGATTTTACTGCTTTATAACAGTGAATTATCTYATCCAGAGAAGGTTTAAGTATTCTCCAACTTAGTGTTCCCACTGCAGCACTCCAAATGATGTGCTGCTCACTCACTCTCCCATCCTTTYCCCTCTCCACCTGCCATGGATGGTGAGGAGAATGGAAGGATCAAAAGGTGAAAACCATGGGTTGAGACAAAAACAATTTACTGGAAACAGCAATGAGATAAGAAAATGAACAGTAACAAGCAACAATATTAATAAAACTGTGTACAAGGGAGGCAAACRATTCACAAATGAATGCTTACCATGTGGAGTCCAAAAACACCAGATTGTTCACTTCCTGCTACTTGACCAGAAAGGACTCCTTCCCTCACCAGCAGCAGTGATGTCAGGTGGTACAGAATAACGTCTGTGTCCCAGCCATTGTGCTACTGAMTACTGCAAAAATTAGCCCTGTCTGSSCTGGAACCAGGACACATGATAATTTAATACACGACAAGTAAATATTTGTTAAAAGTATTAAAACAGAGGTCATATACCTATTTTAAAAATTTTTTGCTTTACAGATATGTAGATAGTGTACATATGTTGAAAGATGGTCAGATGTATTTTAGGTTAGTAGGTAATTTTCTTATTTGAAGGATTTATTTTTAGATACATATATTGTAGATATAGACATCTCCCAAGCCATAAAGACTTGTATTTCTGATGGATCTTGTGTTGCTATTCCAGACCTTGTTGCCCTGGGGTCCCTTTCCCAAGTCAATCCTTTCCCATGAAATGAATATATAAAAAATCAAAATCAGGTAAATAGTAAAAAGCATGGCTCACCCACTGATTTCAATTAGGTGAGTGGCTCTGCTTCTAGGAGTCCTGCTCATGTTTCCTGGCATCAGTATTTTTTTCTTTTTAATGATAAAAATTATCAAGTAAAGAAGAAGGGTCAAAAACTTTCTTCAAGTACAATACAGTTCTACTGTACAGCCAATGTTCATGTCTTGACTTCTTAGATCAAGATCCATTTTTGCCTCCTGCCTAATACTGTTCTGTGGCTTTTTGTCATTGTCCCTGGGTAGAACAACCTGTCAGTCTGTTGAAAGTGCCCTTTGCATTGGTAATAGTATGCTGATTTATGATTCTTATAATGTGAGTAGTCACCTTCTAAAAGAAATTTGGACAGAGCTTTTCATTTGAAACTACATCTAGAAGTATTTCTTTTGAACGTGCTATGGTTTAAAATCCAACACATCGGTGTTTATGTGAGTTAGGCTTAGGTTAACATGGTTTGTGCTGTGGTTTTTTTTTTTTTTTAAATTAAACTGGTTCTTAGCATCACTGGAATGAAAAGCATGCTAAGAAATTCATGACTATATAGCTGCAACATCTTGTCTCTCTTAATGTAACTTTAGACTTGATTCATAACACAGTTTTTTCCCCAGAGACTCAAATGAAAGTTTCATTTTCAGTATAAATGTACCTAACCAATGTTAGGCAGTCATAAGTGGTGTGAATTGATCTTAGATTTATAATCTGCCTGAACCTAACCCTGAAAATCATCTGGCTATTTGTAAGGAATATCTTAGAAACTTCAGAAGACTTATGTAGTCATTAAATTCTCATCATATGCACACATTTAATAGGATTTTTTTTGTTTCTAATCTCAGCTCAACAGACTTAGTCCTTCCCTTGTTGCCACTATAATTTATATGTAATCATAATTTGACAACCTTAGTCTAAAGCTGCACTCTGTCCTCCAAGGAAATTTAATACCTTCTGCTCTGTACACTCATAGCATTTATCACTYGAACAATAGGTGTATATGACCCTGTTCACTTACCCTCCAACGTGTGCAAGGAGTTGCTTCAGTAAAACCAGGTGCCCAAGATAATATTTCTGTGACTGTTTKTAGCTGTTGACTTGTATATGGGATGTTGTTGCTCTCTTCAAACTGCGTTAAATTTTCAAAGAATGTATTTTTTCAGTGGATTTTCTTACCTTGCTTTCTGATGTTATGCTACCAACAAAATGTAAAAGATGAGCAAGTATGATTATCATGCTTTTACAAATATACAAACCTGATTTAAATGTTTTCTATCTCTTGGGAAGTGCAGCTAAGATTTGTCCCAAGGCACACAGTTAGATATTTCTGACTACCAGATGAGTGTTTTGCATTCTTTGCCAGTTTCCACCTCTTCTGTTGGTCCACCTGTTCTGTGGTGGTTATTCCCTGACCCTCAGCCAAATGCCCAYTAGGATATTAACACTCATTCTGCTCCTCTGCGGGACAGGGGATGGAATCCCCAGGATGAGCAATCTCATGGGCTTTCCTACCTCTCAGCCTTGCTGAACTCAGGGTTCTGCACTCCCAGTAGAAGTGTCACAAGGAGAGTGGGGAGGGCTGGAATTAGTCCACAGCAGGTTCTGGCTGGGCTGCAGTGTGAACGCCTGCTCCGGCTTCTGCTGTGCTGCCTCCTCCTCATCCTCTTTCTCTYCTGACCTTGCAGCTGGGTTTTTTTCCACTTTTTTGGTCCCTTTTTCCTTTCTCTGAAAGAGTTTGGTTGAGGGTTTTTTCTGCCTTTTCTTAAATATGCTTTCCCAGAGATGCCAGCTCCTTGGCTGCAGGGCTCAGGTGTTCCCCACGGTGGTTAGTTAGTTGGAGCAAGGCCAGCCAATGCCTCTCTTCACAGAGAGAATAATTTCTACATTAATTAAAAATTAAATATAATTAAATATATACCACTAAAGAGTTGCTTTGTCTTTATGAAGGAAGGATATGGTGAGCATGTAAAAGTGCCTTCCAGTTTGATAATTTGAAATAATTTGGGTAGGAGGTTTGGACCTTATCTACATTGGCAAGTTTTCCTTGACCAATGAGTATCCTTCACAAAACTGTGGACCTGTGAAGCTAGAGATCTTGACACTTACCCAAGTATATTCCTTCAATTAATTWTTTTGCTTGATGTCTCTAAAACAAAAAATGTCACCAATCTTTGTGCCAAAGGACTAAAGGTTCTATCTAGGTTCTTTTATCATCTTTCTGAGGTCATCAAAAGTAAGAGCCCAGTCATCCCAAGTGAGAGCTCTAGGGAGTGAACTAAGATACACATTTGGTGTAGATGATTTAAGTAAGGTAGACATTTATGTAGATGATTTATGYCCCTTTAAACTTCTTCTTGCTTTCTGCTCAATCCCGCCCCTAGGTTAGGTGAAGCAAATATGAACTAAATAAAGCACATACCAGCTCAAGAGAGGAGGGAAGGAAGATACATTTGGCTTTCATGTCCCTGCAGCTAGAGCAGCAGATAAACTGCATCAGGAGATAGTCACATCACTTTCATATTTACAGAGATTTCCTGAATCATGAGGATGTTCTTTCCTGGATTCATCAGTCTTTGCTGCTTTGTAGTTTTGTGAAAGACTCRAGTACATGAGGCATGAGATACTTCAGTATTTTTGCACCATGCTTACAAGCTCTAAGGAGTTGGGCACTAAAGTAAAACTATAAAATGGGGATACTAAATCTCCCATCTGCAAAGGTCTTTTCAGCCARTTCCTGACATTATTCAACTCAGTGTGACCAAGATATTGTTGAAGTTTTATTTAGTTTGTGTGACTGTTGCTCTGTCATTTTAGTGACATGTCTTGCAGTTTTGTGTGGACTTTCATAGAAAGTAGTTTAAAGTAGAAGTCTGGACTTGAGGCATGGAAGTACACAGCTACATGCATGTGTTGCAAATCACCAGATCACAGGCACAGTACCATCCAAAACTACACAGCAAGATTCACCAGATTTCAATTCTTACTTATCTGAATAGATTAAAATTTAAACCTAAGTTGTGGGACAAAAGATAACTTTACCAGTTAAATATCTGAAGAATCTTTGTTTCTTCTCTCCTATTAAAAAAAAAAATTAAAATAAAAGATTGCATCAAATAACTCCTAGGAGTGAAAAGAATTGTCATATGGTGAAGGAAGACACTACCCTGATAAGACYGAAAAAATTCAATTTCTCTGAAATCTTTCTCTCTTCAATTCTATACAGGAAGTCTGAAATAAATTACATTGATAAAGCTTCCTAGGCATGAAAACAAGGAAGTTCAGAATTATATGCTGCTTTTTTAAACTGTGCATTCTCTTTATGGGTCAAGGTCAGGAGGTACTTTATCTGCACATCATGTGAGTCATTAACAACAGCTGCATTTGTAGAAGGTAAGACCGCTGTCTTTACACAATCAAGTGCAACATCCAGCCAAAGTACTTGATTCTGTCATCATTGATTGTCATTTCCCTTCAAGAACATTACTGAGACCCCAGTGGCAGATTTTAAAAATAATATATCCACTTAACACACTTGATGCTGACTTTGACAATGTCTGATTATGCTGACTGCCAACTTTTGTTTTAGCAACGACTTCTGACTGCAGTATCTTGCCACAAGCTGCACCAAATGATCATGGAAAGGACTGGCCAGCTTATCAGGTACTGCATGACTCTTGCTGATCTCAGTGTTAAAATCTCTGGGACAATGAGTAGAATTGAATTTTCTTCCATCCCATCTGGTAAGCAGAAAAAAATTATGACTAGAAAATATCATTACTTTTATCCAACAGTCAAGGGTGTTTGTTTGGTTCAGTATCAACTATAGATCACCTTTGTGCACCAYGGACCTTTCAAATTACATTTGTGAACACTTAATTGCTTTCTTCTCCATGTTCCTAGCAGTTGCACTTTGTACCCTTTTAATACAGTGAATTATGCCTCTTGTCAAGAAGGCAACTGTTTGCAGGAGATAAAATGCAGAGCCACAAACATTCAGGCTGCTCAACTTTTTGTGCGTGAAATGCTTCTTTGTCCTATTTTTAGATATTTTTAATGTATTTTAAAGCAGGCAAGACAAACAAAAATGGAAACAATAAATAAAACAAGAAAACAAAGAAAACCTTGAAACATTTCTGATGAATATAGCTGAGAAGTCTAGTGAGTGAAAATGTGATTCCAAAGAAAATTGAACTCTGCATTTTAAAATGCTACTTTTCCTAGAGTGACTACAAGTTGTTTATTGTAACATTTACAAGAAATGCTGTGGGCTTATTTTAGTCTATGAATGATCACGGTTTCTTGGAGTTTATTCCCTGGCAGCATGAGGTACAAGAAACAAATTTTGTGGTTACTTTATTACTGGTATACTTGTGCACTTCTCTGAAGTAGTGAATAGTCTTTCAGTTAGTAATAAAAATAAGCTTGGGGCAAAAGAGTGAAACATATATTTTTAAGCACAAACATTTTGGTTGTGTACAGCAATCTTTAGATTTAGCTGTGAAATTGGGCTGTAGGGTTGTTAACTTTCATTTATTGGATTGGGAAAATTCATGTATTACATCTCTCTCATTAATTACAGCACTTATAAAATGACAAAAAAATCAGATCCTTAGAGACTTTAAATCATACAAGATATTTATCATTTGTTATATAGAATGAATGCACTGATACCCTATCTCCTCCAGTGAGGGAGGTGGGGTGAAGGGGAAAGGAGGCTTGTAATAATTTCCAACTGTGTTCATTTAACTTTATGATGGTTCCTCTCAGGAGACCATAATGAAAAGATAAGAGACTAATGATCCATAAATTTAACAGAACCCAGATTGAACAATCTTTCAGTCTGACAAAATTAATTAACATTAAGACACATTTTCTTGAGATGAGTGTGTATATATGTGTGYGTGAAATCAAGCCCCAAGGTAAGAACATTTCTTAACTTCTCAAAAAGTTTGCTTTTAGATTGCCACTTTAACTTTCCAAATGACTCCTTTCTGCTTTCAAAAGGTAWATTTGCTGTTTTCAGTTTTATTCATGCTTTGTTTTCAAAAATACAGCTGTCATTGCTCTTACTTCATATTTGAATTTTTACTTGGATATACTGTCACAACTACTTATTTAAGTGACAAAACTAAGGATTTTTWAAATTATTCTTTTTGTTCTGATTATATCTCTCGTATCACAGGTAGCAACAWAACCAAGGTCTTGTATTTGCTTGTGGTAAACCTAAACCAATCTGTAAGAAACATAGAGTGTATATCAAGYTCCATCTCAGTACTGACAACTTCAGTTCTTGTATGGAGAAKCTTTGAAGACGAGTGGAATGGCCTTGTCACCTACTCTCTCAATGACTCAGTAATTTCATTGTGTGGACACCCTTACTACTGAGTATGAGAGTATATTCAGAATTAAGTTCTCTCTAAAATGATTTTCAAAGGAGGTTAAATTTCCCTSCTTCCTTGTAGTGAGTTGCTGACACAAGCAAGCATAGGCAGATCAGTTGCACAATKGAGTTCGACCAGTTGGGTTGCATCATTAAGACAGATCTTGACAAGGTCTGCCCACAAATACAGGCTCACCCTATCTCATTATGATACATGCATCTACAGAAAAATCTGTGTAACTGAGGAATTTAGGAACATTTGCTAAGATTGTATCAATGTCTGTGTACAATAACACAATTTGTGCTTGTACTGTAAGTGGTCATATCCTGTATTATCTTTATTTAAGGTAGTAATGAACCCTTGAGGACTGAGGTTTGGGTTTAGGCTTATKGAACTCTCTTGTCTCATTCATAGATGGCTCGTTCATACTTGCCTAGCTATAGCCATRCTCTTTTATAAGCCTGTGCATGCTGAAGTCAAATTTCTAATGGCAACACAGAAAAGATCTACATTCTTTTCTGCTTATGATTTACGCGGAGTTGTTTACATATTTCTCTCTGTGGCAGTAAAGCTAATAATAGACTGTAAAAGTTATGTGTTATACAGATGACAGAAATTTCACAGACAGGAATTTTGGTTAACAAGATTTAATAATTCTAACTTCATCAATCAATAACAGTTAAACAGGTGTACAGTATGATTATTTTTCTGCCTTTTTCTTYTGTTTTTCCTCTACCTACTGCACTGCATAGCAGAAAACAGATGAAATTCTGATTCTGTCCTTGCTTTCATGCCTTTTTCTGCTTTGTTTCTAAGGAGCAGTTTCAGAAAGAAGCAGTTCATTTTGCTGTGTAAATTCATAGTATCTTATCAACATTTTGCTTGTTCTCTCATCACTTTTCAATATGACAGTGCTCCATATAAATGCTGGAAGCAGTGCTCTTCATAATCATTCCCTCTTCAGTAAAAGTCATTAAGTCTACATTGTGAAATCTTACCTTGATTACAAATGTACATATTTTCCATACTGCTAATATAAAATGAATGTCATGTATTTTTATTTGCAGCTCTAGCAAAGTGGTTGATATTAAGGAACCATTAAGGAAACCTGAATCCCACATCATTATTCATTCAACAGTCAAAAAAAGCATCTGTGCATTAGATGCTATTAGCACATGCAGAATGCCAGATATAATGATCCCATTAAATCAGACTTGATTAATAGTTTATAAAGACAGAATTTATGTTATTTTTGGAAATACAGTTTATATTATCCATCTGCATTATTTTTTGGAAATACTGTTTCAGTGAAGAACAGCCTGAAGGCCTTTCCTTGGCAAGTATACAGTATTCCATCTTTTCTGATCCACTTCCACTTAGACCAGGGAAGTAGAAGGTCATTATTTGGAGAAGATTGGATTTCTCCAAGCTTGCATGTATAGAAATATGCTTTTATTACATGTAACCACATTAACTATCCTATGTACTTAAAACTTGCTCAAGGATTCAGCAAAAGTTTCTACTTTTCCTCTATCTGTTTGTCAAAAAACAATGTTGTGTTTAAGTTTTAGGTGTGCTGTATTAATTTAATCAAGTTAATTGCAGACATGTCCTATGCCACTTGTAGCATTGAAATGAAAGAACTGAATTTCAAATGGACTTAGTCCACTGGGTATTTTGTTTTGCTGCTTGGCCTGCAACAGCTGAGACAACGTCTGCATCAGGATTTTGAGTTTTCCCCTGTTCCTACTGAATTCCCTAACATAAACTCTTGTTTATGACAAGTGGCTAAATTTCCAGGGCTGCCAAGAATGACTGAAAAACATCACCTTTTTTTTTTTTTTTTCTTTTCTGGGCTAAAATTGTGTTTGCCTTTACTGACCTAGCAGTTTGCTTGGTGGCTTTCCAATGCACCTTGGTTGAGATGAGTTGCATAGAAAATGTCAGGGCTTGGTATCTGCTTTTTCTCTGCCAGACTTGACCATTGCTGCATCCTCCTTTGCTCCAGCTACAGCTTTGCTTAGCTCTGGTTCTGTGTTACATGAGGAGTGTGCATAGCTTTAGGTTCTCTCCAGAGCATGGTAAGACCTTTATCAAGTAATGCTTCATTTTATGGATTGATATGAAGGATTAACATTATCAAAGATCTTATCTCTTCTAATCACAATGGGAACCACTTTTTCCCCCTAGCAGAAGAAGGAATTGTAATTCCTGTATTTGGGAAATTATAGCTAATCTATACTCTGTTCCTTCAAAGGAGATCTTGATCTTGATCTTCAAGCTTAATCCACACACAAAGATTATCTCTTTTGTCATTTTAGAGGAGCTGAAACCTCAAACGTCTGAAGAAGTTTCCCAGTTTTTTTTTTTTTTAATTCAAGCTTCCTGTCCTTTGTATTCCAATAGACATTACATATTTTTATCATGTTTTGAAAATGCTTTTTCTTGTTTAGCTGTCTATTTCAGCTTTTTATTGTCCTGAAAGAAGTTGCTGTAAAGAACTGATGCAAATTTAAACAAAGATGCAGCTCATAAAAACAGTGGATGGACACTCTCATCAAGGGGAAGGATTGACTGTTTCAGCAGGCAACACACCCCTGACTGTTTTAAGCACAAGCCCTTCAGGAGAACTCTTACTTTTGCTCACTGAACCACAAAATTGAAGTACCATGGAAGAAATCCAGACATGCAACAATGCCAAAATATGTATCTCACTATGCTGAAAGGCTTCAAAATTACTGTATTTACACAAGGGTATTACTGACAGAATAAATGAAAATTTTATGGTCTAAGAAAAGAAACACAATTTTAGTTAACTAGCATTTTTCTACTGCTCTAAAGCTTTTATTGGGAGCAGAGGGAATTTGTACTCAGCGAAGTAGATCAGTGAAATGATAATTTGTCTTTGAATGGAGTACTTTTATCCCATTAATTTCAGCTATTATGGTGTGAGATAAGATGTAAGCCAGTGACTAACTGAAAATTAAGGTCCCAAAAAAAAAAGCCAAAGAAACAAAAGAGTACCTTGTGCAGTATTATACAAAGCACATGCTAAAATTAATTTTTACTCAATCTTTTATTGCAGCCACTTTTAACCTCAATTCGTTATGCACTTAATCATGCCTGCTTCTGCTATATTTAAATATATTCAGTTTACTCATCAGATCTCCTTTTAAGGATATTGGATTAAAATCCTTTCTTGCAGTTAAGAGGAAAAAGGGCATTGCAGTGGAGATATGCTTTAGGTGAATGTATGGCATTTAAAATTTTCCTCCCTTTCCAGTACTTCAAATGAAGGAATCATTTAGCACATTAGAGAGAAGCATGCTTTAGATTGTGTTATTTTCAAAATTAATATGGCATTTTATGTTAAGTATTGCTGATAATAATCCTTTTACAAAAAAGTGTAATCACTGATGTTCTGAAAGTACATTTCAGGGTAACAAGAAAAGAAGAAAGGATCATAGACATGTGAAGGAAGGAATGTTGTCAGAAAGAATCTCCAGAGTTCAAGACATTTCATTCCATCTATTGCACTGAAGCTGGATCATGTAAAACTACCATATGTTTGTCTAATCTGTTCAGGAAAACTGTGAAGAATAGTTCATCACATCCTTGGGTAGGCTGGTGAAGTGCCTCATTACTCTTCATTAGAATGCTTTTACTGCTCCAGACCTGAAGCCTTTGCTGAATTCTACTTGTCCTTCCCCTGATGTGTATGAAGAATAAACCATTTTCCTTTTTTCTAACTGCTTTTAAGATGTTTTCTACCAGTCAGACCATTCTTTTTTGGACTGAACAAATCCCCTAATTTTCTCCTGAGTCATGCTTTATAAAACCCTTTGCATGTTCACATTTTCTTCAATTTTCCCTGCTRGAATCTGCAGTTTGCTAGTATCATTCTTGAGACATCCAAAATGAGCCTGAACCCTTCAGGGACTCCATTCTACCAGTAAAGAGGGAAAAGAAAGCTACATCTCTTGTTCTGTATAGGACCTCCTAGGACACATCCTGAAGCGAGACCTGTCTTTACAACAGCAGTCCCTTATGAATTTATAGTGCACCTCTGATCTTTGTATGCCCTTAATGTATTTTCTGGCTGACAGACTTTTCACCACTGGGAATGATGCATTCAGTTGAGTTGTGGCTATTATCCTCCTTGAGTACTTTCTGCTAGGTTTTTGAATTCGTCTTGTTGAACAGTCTTGTTGAGATTGTCCAGCTAAAATTTCCCAGTAGCTATGCTTTGAAAAAGCAAGAGCTATCATTTGCTAATCCTTTGGAGATTGCAAGTAAATCTTTTCATCTGAAAAGGTGAACAAATTAAGTCTAAGGCTTTAGAGGCACATCCTGGGATGTCCACCCTTAATGCCACAATTCCACCCACAGATTGTCTTTTGTTTGCTTCTTTCCTTAGTCTGGCGGATCAAAATTCTACATAAAGACTCTACAGGTTCTGCTGTAATGGAAACACAAAGAAAAATAAAGTACTTTAAAATAAAACAGGTTTCCTAGTTCTATGTTTTTCAGGTTCCATCATGTTTATTTTCCACTGTCACACACAAAATTTATTGGTAAAGAATGATCATTATTCATGAATGCTCTGGGCAGAATTTCCATCTGCTCACCAGATCTTCCCACTGACATTGTTAGTTAGCTAAAATATATCATAAMATCACTACCCTCCTCATGTTGCAAGAGGATTAGATTTAAGGTTCCCTGGGTAGTTTCGATATTCACTGGTAGAAAAACTCAAGGCAGAACTGAGAACTGGGAGCTACATGGCTGTGCAAGCGAGTCACTTACAAGCAGGCAAATGCACCTTGCTTGCATGCATGCAGAGGGCAAAACAAAACTAAGAGGATTTCTTGCCCTCTACTCAGCCATTCCCTCCTTTTCCTCTGCCAGAGTTGCCTGTTGCTCCACCTTTGCAGACTGGCAATGTCTCTGTGTGTGTTTGCACCTCCTGACAGAGAGGGCATAAACTTCTCATAGAGACTGCAGYTTAAGCAGAAGCTGGAAAGCTATTTTAAATTGATAATAAAAAGATAAATGCATTGTCACTTGCTRAAGTGATAATCAGGAAACATTAAGCACTAATGCTTATTGTCACAAAATCAGAGTCTAATCTGCTTTTTAATCAGCTTTTAAAAGTATAATTAAATTTATATTTCAGTAATATCTGGACTATGTTTTAGTTCGGAAATCCTGGGAGACTGCCAAGCTAAAAATATATCTTAGGGACCCAGAGCTGATGTGGAAACTTAGTACTGCTGCAAGGAACATAGAACATATAGCAGGTTCTTCAGAGATTTATAGAATTTGTAGAGGGAAGCCCAGAGCAGGGTTTTCAACAGAAATGTGCACATGCAGCTGCAATCTGAACACTTGTCGCTGTATGCCAAGAGGCTGAAGCCATAGAAGGGGTTTTATAAGTAAAGCCATTTGTGTGCATGATCAGTGTTAAATGAATTACTTACTTCTAAGGAAAAAACAGAATGATAATGGAATCATTGATACAGTCTTGGGAAAGGTTTTATTTTGTTTTGTTCTCATTTTTTTTTCAGTAGCTTGTAACTATGTTCAARATGTATAATTTCCAGAAAAACAATTGAAAGGACACTRGAGAAGAAAGGAGAAAGAATTGTTCTTGTCACAGAAGTAAAACCAATGTTGTGGTGTAACCACCACAAAGAGTAATAATATAAAGCCCAATTCAGAAATATGTTTTGGTGTTTTTTTTTGTTTTAAATGAGAACAATAGCCCTATTTATACTGAGTTTCAAAGAACTTTAAAAATTATTCTGCTATTAGGTTAATTTTTCTATTCATTATTAATTGACTGGGAATTAGAACCCTCTGGAAAAAGAAGTAAGGGGACAGAATCAAAGAGAAGACATTATACTGCAGAATCTTCTGTTATAAAGCAGAAATTAGTGTAAATTATTTTTTGTTTACAGTAAAAATRGTTTACAGTAAAACAATACATAAATGGCTTACAGTAAAAATAAAAAGGTGGAGCTTGTAGGCTGTTTATTCTGTCACACAGAGCTCAGTCTATTTTATTCGGGCTCTCTGATATGGATCAGTTTATCTAATTCCTCTCAGGTTTCAATCCTCACAAACAGATGAGAGGAGTAGAGGCAGTATAGGGGGACATTATCGTGTAAAGATATTTGTGTAAAGATCTCTCCCTTTTTTTTGTAGACACATCCACTAGGAATATTTTGAATCTTTCAATCCATTATATTATTTTCTTTTTTCCTTTTTTTTTTTTCCCCACTGCCTACCAGCTGCAAACTGGAGATATGAAACATTTCCATAAGTTCTCAGTTTGAGAGCCTTGGCCCAACTCGTCTTAGACCTGACTGTATGTAAGAGGTTGTGGAAGTGTCAAAAACACAGTACTTGCTCTTAACTCAGTCATCTCTAAGAGAAGAAAGAAGAAGAAAAAAAAAAGGCACAGAAGAAGTCACCTGGGTGATTTCTCAGTACCATCCAGGGAGCAGCAGTAGTTCCTTTGGCACTATGGAAGAGGACAGCAGTATGATCCATGGAAAAGGTCACTATAGATCCAGTAACCATGATGCCTTACAGGACATCCAACTTCTGTCTCCCTGCTGCTAACAAGTCAGAAATGTTTGCATGGAACCTTCTTGTGTGTTGCCTTCCAAATCCTCCCTTCTGTTCAGGACTTGCTTTCCACTTATTTCTCCAATCTGATGAAAGAGATGGGTAAAATTACCTTCAAGCAAAACAAAATTAATGATGACTAGCCATTAAGGAAAAAAAKCCCCAACAATATGAATATCAAAATMCAAAGGAAAAAAACCTATCCCCCAAATCCTATACTAAAATAAATTTTCTTAATGCTTTGCTATAATTGCGGGTTAGCCGACTTCTTAAAATTAAGAAGAAATATATTCTATATCTTAAAAAATATTTGCAATAATCCTAATAGAGTTGTAAATGTTTGAGTGCAATGTTACAATGGATTACGAAATATTTAATGTTTTAAAAAAAATGAGGAAGAGACACATTTTRCTTATATGCTTATATGCTTCATGTTTTCTTAAAACAAAAAGACAACTCAAAAATTAAAGAAGTTTCTCCTTCTCCGAAATGATGTTATGACTATGTGACTGGAATATAAATTTATACTATGCAGATAAAAGATGGAGTGGATGGGGATGCCAAGCTAGGGATTATACAATCAAGACCAGATACAGTAATATTTTCTTTTATTCTGTTTACTCCTTACTAATAATAATGTGGTCATCTTCTATGGWTTGAAACTCTTTTAATTACTACATTTTTCTTTCCCCTTTATGCCAATTATATTTTAAATATACCAGAAGATTTAAAAGATGGCAAGGTGCCAATAGTAAAAATACATACCTGGAAAATAAAAATAGTGTTTTAATACTGACTGCCAGCACTATCCTGGGGATKCTTTAGGGTGAGTGTTGTTTGCAGGTTGGAGCTGGTGATCTCCCTACTCTATTCATCTCCAGAAGTGGCTTGTGGGGTAACTGAGTGTTGTGCATAAATACTTTTATACACAATCCAGCTGTTCTGTCTAGCTCACAATAATATTCTTACGAATATTCTGTCAGCATTTTAGTATTCATATGTTCTACTTCCTTGTCTTTTCTTTAAAAAGTTTTCTAGTGCAAAAAAAAAAAAAAAGGAACTAAGTGGGATTCTAAAATGTATCTGCTGTGGACGGCTCAGCAATCACAGCAATCCTCTCCAGAAACTCAAGGAGCGCAGGGCAAGCCCTTCTGTGTGTTACAGCTGAGAGCAGCTGGATGAGCTAAYTCTTATTCCAATCTTAAGCTATGCAAAAATTGTTTCTGTTTTAGGACTGTTTGTTTTTTACTTTTTGGTTTTGCTATTTTAAATATTTTAATAATATTTTTTTGCCTTCCTGGGAGAATGGTTATTGCTTTGTATGTTTAGCTATTGTTTTTTTACTTTGTTTTAGCTAGCTGTTGCCTCTGGAATACAAATTTGGAACACAGAGGAAGTAAGTTTAACTTCAGTGTAGYAAAGATATTTAGATGTAGCTTTCTGTAGTCCTCTTAGAAATAGTCTGATACCCAGTTCTTCATCTAGCAAGGAGCAAATAGGAAGTTGTGTGTCAGCCCAGTGCAGATGCTTTAGACACAAATATTTCWCCAGAATAAAACAGAATGTTAATACTCATTTACCTTTTTTAGCATCTAGGACTAAAATCATGTCTACCTTTTGACCTTATCTTTTGAAAATATTTTTCTTTRAGCTCTTCTGCGTCACTTTGAATGTCTTTGCTTTATGTGGTATAAAGGTATAGTGGTTTTCAAAAGATATAGAAGGTGTGCACTCAAGTCAGAGGTCAGAACTCTCATACAGCAAAAGATTAAGTAATTAATTTATTTATGAAAGCTAGCACATCAAGCTGACAGCAGGCACTTTAAAACAGGACCTTATTTCATTATGCTGTGTTGTGCTTACTTATTTTATGCTAGAAATGTTGGACCCCTAATTTAGCTGACATAATGCACATAAATACTGAAGCATAAACATTTTATCATATAAATTGCTGGTATGAGACCGGTATAAATGAAGAACTAAATCAGGGTCTGAGCAGCCTGGCTTAACCTCCCCCCTCCCCAGCCTTTGCAGAGCTTTTGCACAGAAGGCAGGGAGCAGAGCTCTGATACACAGTCTGTCCTGTGGGCTGTGCCTGCGGTGCCCAGCCACACTTCACCTCCTTGCCAAGCTGCTGGGAAAACTGCAGCTCGTCCTGTAACAACAGTGCTGGACCACGTTCAAAGCTTCCAACAGACAGAAAATTACCTCATTGCTAATGGAGAAAAAAAAAAATTAGAAAAATGGTCTGGAGGAGACTTCCAGGAGGAGGTCTTTCTTGTCAAAGTTTGGGCGTAGAAGGGGTGATCCTCTGGAAGGTAAAGCATTTTTGAAGCAGCTTTCATAAATTTAATTTTCAGTGTCTATCTAGATCAGCCCTGAATCTCTAATGAAGGAAAATCAAAAGTAGCATTCTGTGAGCTCAGTCACAGCTGTCATAAAGTTATTTTTAGGTTAAGTTCTCAAAGTTACAGAGACAAAACAGTGTCAAAAAAAGTTTCAACTGACAAAGAAGAGAAATGAGATTTGTTAATACTCATAAGACTGGCTATTGTGATAAATGAACAGTTTCTTTCCCTTATGCTGAATAACATTACATTTGTTGGCATTTGTTTTACACATACTCATGTATTCAAAATGCTTTGGTATTTYACAAGAATTAATGACAGTTTTTAAAGGATCAGGCCATTATTTAAAACAAAAAAAAAAAGAGTCAGTGAGATGGAAATGAACTGCCCCTACTGTCAGCTTTGGTGCTGTGTGTGGCCCCGGAGTGCAGAATGCAGCAAGAAGGCAGCACTAATCCTGCAGCTTGATGCAGCACCATCAGCTCCTGCAGGAACCACACTGGGGGTTTGAGCCAACCGTGTTAATGCCCAGTTTTGTTCCATRTGGCATCCTACAGAGAATATCAGTCTGCTCCTCTGTTGTGTAAACCCAGGCCACAGCTTAGTGCCTGGGGCTGGTTTCCAGACCTCTGTTTTCTTTACACAATTTTGGTCCATCTCCTGGCCACCTTCCTATGTTCTTCTTAGGACAGCAAGCCTCTTTCTGAGCCACCATGGGGGCACAGCAGTTCTTTCCCATAGCAGGAGTATCTCATTTCTCTTGTGTCAAACAGGATCACTTTTTAGCATGATCTGTTTGAATAGAAATTACACTTAGGTGTGGAATTCAGCTTTCTTTAGTAAAAGCTACCAACAGCTGAAACAGTAGATTGGTTTTTAAGTATTTATGTTTCTCAGTACCTGGAAGCTTGGACAGTTTATGCTCATGCTTTGCAACTTTTAGTAAGATTTTCTGGTATCTCCAAAAGAAATATATCAACTAAATTTTAGAGAAGACAGAAAAGTTTCCCAGCATCTCTTTTTATTTAGATTTCATGAAAATACTATGGAAATTACATGAATATCAAAAAGGACAGAATTTGTTTTAGAGCCTGGCAATATTAAGTATTTCACCAAGCTTGTTTTTATGAGGCAGTATTGAAAACTTTGTTGATTTYTAATATCGCATTCTCCTAGAGGCAAAGAAATAGTAAATCCACCTCAGCCMTTCTTTTTATAGAAAATAACACAAGGCCAGCTCTCTGTGAAGTGTTTTCTTTGATTTGTAACAAACTAATAGAAAGCT
This sequence comes from Cardinalis cardinalis, assembly GCA_014549065.1. Classification (NCBI taxonomy): domain Eukaryota; kingdom Metazoa; phylum Chordata; class Aves; order Passeriformes; family Cardinalidae; genus Cardinalis; species Cardinalis cardinalis. Next base: position 1,366,537 of record JACDOX010000004.1, read on the forward strand.
GAGAGGAAAATAAAACCATGACTATGCAAATTTGGCCAGAAAAGTTTCCAAATAAATGAAGTATTAAATTCAGTGATTTCATATGATGGCAATAACGTTTAGGGATTTTTGTAAATCTTAGCAGTGAATGCAATCTTTCTTTCACTCCAGGAAAGCTGTAAAAGCAGGTGCCATCACAGCCTACTTTGCTGACAAATTACACTTGTGTCAACAAGTTCATTATATAAAAGGTGTTAACTAGCCATAGGAGTGATTTAAGAGAAAACAAGTTTCCCTCTTTCWACTGAAACCCATGACTTTGACACCTAAGTCAATCCTTTTACTCCCATRGTGATACCGAGACACAGTGAGAAGCAGACTTAGGGGTGAACCCCTCATTCACAATGCACAATAGTTTGGTTACCCCAAAACCTCAGTCAAGGCACCCCCCTGATAGATCACTGTATGGGTATTGATTGATCACTATACGGGTATTGATTGATCACTATATGGATATTGATTGATCACTGTATGGGTATTGATTGATCACTGTATGGGTATTGATTGATCACTATAGGGGTATTGATTGATTACTGTATGGGTATTGATTGATCACTATATGGATATTGATTGATCACTATATGGGTTTTGGTTGTATTCTCCCTGCAGGGTAGCAAAGGCCCCTCAGGCTTTTGTGGCAACTGCAGGGCTGCAATCTCAAGGGACAAATTTCTCCCTGCAGCTCCCTTCCACTGCTGGGCTTGTGTGAAAACTGTGGTCTTCAGCAAGATTTTATCTACAGCTCACATCTCAGGCTAGGATCAGGTCTAGCCTAGGAAAAGAGACAAACTGTGGGCAATAATTTAATTATAACTAAAAAAAAGCTATTGCCATGTCATAGGGAGTAAAGGACAGCAGCCTTGGATCAATAAGTGAAGCCTTTTCAAACAGATATCAGAAGAACAATTAAACATTTTCTCTCTGCTGAGATGATATAATCATGGATCCTTATGACACTTCAGAATTTGTGTTCATGTGTGGCTCACTAACAGATTTGATTTMTCCTCTAGGGAAATAGCTGCTCTGGATTTCAGGAGAAAAACCCMAAATTTCCCAAAAAATCAACCTGTCAATCAGTAATTGCCTCCAGTGAATGTCTTCTCTCTCTCTTGGTAATGCAAGAATTGTGGGGTGCTTTTCTCTCAAGGTCCTTTATTGCAGGCAGTTCAGGCTAATCCAAGTATAATTCAGTATGTGATTTTCTAATAATAGTTCCTTCTGGATAGCTAGATGCATGCAGAGATTCTTTTTGAATGTCTAATTGCCATTTTTCTTTTYTAATTTAACTAAATATATGATTAGGCATAACCGCTAACTGTAACAAGCTGATTACTAAACTCAGGCAAACCAAAAATATAAAATCTTATTATTTAATTCCATACTTCAAAATCAGTAATTTTTTTTCTCTGTCTATAAGTGGCTGAGACATAAGTTTAGGTTAGCATGACCAAGATCTGGCCCTAATCTGTAATCAGCAGGAAGTGTAGTACGCTTAAACTTTTTTTCATTCGGCCTGCTGGCAGTCTGTCTCCTGTCATCTGCAAATTTAACAAGTATCTAATGAAGACAGAGACTTGSAGTCCAATCTATGAGGAGCCCAGAAGTAAATTTAAACTATAGCAAGCACTGGGATCTGAGGAGAACAGTACTTTTATGACCTGTTYGTAGTGGCAAAACTGATGTTTGTGCTCTATCTCTGTTACCCAGAAATTTTGCTCCCTAAATGCAAATATTATTTTGCTACTGCCAATTTATTGGTAAACCTGAACACCTGTATTGCCCACAGTTTTTTCCATACCGTGGTAAATATGTGCCTCCAACAAGACCTCAGGTTGGGTTATGCTTCTTGAAGATGCTGTTTACTTTCAAGTCAACAGGAGCAGTGATGCTAAGACACATTAAAACACCATAATGATGGTTCATTATCAGSTAGCCTCTTCATTAGCACATTGTTTTTGTATTTTGTATATGCATGTATCCACTCATATATCTGCCACACCTGACATGTCACCATTCTACTGTTAATTGTTATGAACTATTTCAGAGAGAATCTAGTTGGAGAAGGAGAGCAAGAGAGGAAAAAAATKAGATTCTCTCACACTTCCATGTTTTTTTCTCTTCTGCAGGTTTGGCTTTTTTTGTTTAGGTTTTTGTTCATTTTTCTTCCTTGATGTGTTTTGAATACATAAAATCTCTTGAATTATATTCCTGAAAAATAACTGAAAAAAATTAGTGACGTAACCCTGATTTATAGGAGTTTGTCAGAGGCAAACACTCTAAAAGTATTTTTGTCTGTTTTCTTCTAATTGCACTGATTTGGAGGTTCTTTAAAAATACTAAACAAAAAAGTKCTCTTAATCAGGAGAACAATGAAGMAATTTGTGACATTTTATGCAGCAATCATGCTTCATAGTCAACAATCGTTCCAGAATGTTTTGCTTGCCAGATATTTGTGATAGGTATAAATATCCAGGTGGGAATGTAAATTATATATAAGAAAGCCACTGTTTTGTTTCTCATGGGAAAGATTCTCTAAAACATTCTAATCCTCTATGACCCTGTTCAGCTCCAATACCATCTTCATCTCTAGAATTGGTATTCTTGCTCCACTGTCAGATGTTGTGTACATTTAGAAATGTGTTCCACTAGGATTGTTTTATCACAGACTGCCTTTTACAGTGCTCTCTGTTGTGAAACCCCATAAGCCCCACACAGTTCTCTCCCCACACTGCACTGCTTGAGGAGGTTTTATCGTCAGTCAGATCCCTTTCTGTCTACTTTCTGCTGCCAAAMAATAATGCTGAAAATTGCATTTCAGATGTACACCTTCTTTTTCATTTCCTTTCTGGGAGACCAGTAAAATATAATATTAAAATCTGTGAATGACGGAAACYGTTATTTATCTGGGTTTTTCAGTACTCTGTCTTCTGCAAAAACACCTGTTTCTGTTTATGGGTCAATTTTTCAGCATTTCTGACAAGTTACATGACAGTAAATGTTGAACTGGAAAATCATTTGGTCTCAAGTTTGCTTTTCTAGATCTAGTTTTAATTTTGGCAATTTGCAACATTGTTTTCATTCTGSTGGTTTCATTCTGTTGCTTTCACTCYGTTTACCTCCAAGGCATGACAAGASAGYCATCGTTGGAAGGAATAGACCATTTTYGCATTCACACATTTTAACATTACCCACTCTTTTTTGAGTCTTACAAGCAGTTTTCTTCCTCTTCTCTTTTACTACTCTCATGTTCATTGATGCAATTAGAGAGAACTAATTTCCATATCTTTGGAATCCAGAATTGCAGAGGGAAATGGAAGTGACTGGATGCCGGGCACAGGAAAAAAAGGCCAACCTCCTGTGCTGAGCACAGGGGTTCTACAGTTAGCCCCCAAAACATATTCTTTTTCAAGGTCCACTTTCAGTTAATCATGGAAAGTCTGCACTAGTTTATAGAAGGTTAGGAGCAATAGATRATATTTTTGGTGGAAAGAAGTCCTGTGAGAGGTATGTAGTGAAATGCAATTTATAGCATAGTTGTGGTGAAATTACCTAGGTAATTTTAATCAAAGCAGAATTATTGCTGAAAAAAAAGAGAACACAATAAATTCWTAGTGAGTGGCTAAGCTTTTTTAGAGCATGTCTCTTTTTTTTAAAAAACAAAATATTGAAGAGCTATGGAAGTGTAGAAGCCGTATTAAAGTGGTACTGTATCACATGCCACTAAACTTCTGAAATCAGGATTTTCATTACAGTTGCTTGTGCTATCATTTTCAGTGGYTTATAACTCATTAGTACAAATTCAATGCAGGCTAAATAGCAGCATACAACTTTCGAATCCACAGAAAATATTTCTTCTAGTAGAYTGCTTTTATCAAGTCACAGGACCCACACCAGTTGTTTTTTTATATGTGGACACTGATGCTGCTTGCTTTTGTTCTTTCTTTAGGACATAATATGTTTATATTAAAAAACCCAAAACCAACCAMCAACCAAGAACAGAAAAAGACAAAGAAACTTCCTTCAAAAAACATCACATGTTCTCTTTTAGCTGATGTAGTAGTAGAATGGCTGTCCCTTGAGTGTTCTAGAGGACATTCTGCATTCCTCTAAAATGGAATATGAAAYTTATTGTTATTTTAGGCAAACTGAAGTAGGTAAAAAGGAAAAAAAAAAAGGAATTAAGCTCCAAACCCCCAACCAACTAACCAAATCCAAGAGCAGAAGCAAACTTGGTAAGTGGGAATTAGCTAAATTTCTCTTTTACYGGATCCTTCAAATGAATCCATTCTGCTTGTTGCAAAACTCGTGCAGGCAGGTGCAAGAAACACAATCTCCCCATTGCCCTGAACTGGTAATTCATTGAAGGACTCTGCTACGCCTATCTAGCCTACATGCTTGTATTTTATTTGTGTGGAAACCAGGAGCTGGAGGGATGGAATGAAAGCCTGGGCCACCACCAGCCCTTAAGACTGGGTTGCAAGCACATTRTTGTGAGAGTGCCTGGACCAGACAACATGGATGTGCTCCTAGATACAGTACTATAGATGTCACTTATAATGTGGARGTTTTATTGAATACATGAAAAAAATCCCATCCAACTGGTGTAAATAATTAGGGTTAAATTGTTAAATTTTTGTGAATAAAATATATGTGCATATCGATGCCATTCACCCTCTTAAAGAAGAAATCACTTGCATGACATTAGGACAAGCTATTTGGTTCACTCTGCATGTCTATTAGTAGAATGTCATTCAAAACAGATGCACTTTGCATTGTAATCTGAGAGTAATTAGGCTCAGTAATGAATACAGAACAGTGTAACAGCTTTCTCTCATGGGCCCCATCAGCCATGGTGTTTTCTCTCAGCACAGCTGCCGTGAACATGAACRGAAAGGAATAATTCTTGTGATGTATCAGGCGAGCATTTTCATTGCTCAGAAGTCTCAAAGTCAATAACACATATTCTGAAATGGATTTAAAATCCAAAACTGGATTTATGCCAAGTATTTTTTTAAAATACAAAACTTTAAAAATCGTGCTGCAGTTCATCACTTCTTGTTGCAATGAGCTACATGTTTATGTTTCTCAGGAACAGGAGYTCACAGAAGCAATAGAATTTAAAATGGCAATTGTAAATGGCCTCATGGAAGGAAAATTCATTTTAGGAAGAAGTAAAAATGATGACTATGCATMCTTTTAGCAGTGTAAAACTGCTAAGCTAACAGTAAACCTTGTTATCACGGCTCTGGTTTATGACAACATGACTGATGCAGCAAGAATAACATTTWGTTCTCATCTTTGTACAGTTTACAGAGATTATGGTGTTAATCGYCATCAAAACATAACTTTCCTCTCCTATGCTGTAGGTTAAAAATGTGTCATAAAAGACATACAACATAGGGATGTCTATAACATAATGGGAATTCTGTATGTGCTATTTCATAATTATTTAGGAATAGTTCAAGCAGAAAAGCTGTATGTAAGTGGAAGTGGGACAGGGTAGTCTGGTTACAGGTGCTTTAAGAGTACCTGAGAGAGTTCACAGAGTCAAGTCTTTTGTGGGTGTGATGGTAACTGATGGTAAAGTMATGGAAAAGTGCCTTCAGAAGAATTTAAGTTCAAAATATTTATTGCTTGACCATTACTATTCTGAGAACATACACATTTTTTAGCAGTGAGAATAAAACTGTAATGTACTAATGATCTCAATGGTCTCAGAAGCATACAAGCTGAAGTCTCCTAGAAATACAATTTCTGCATTAGTTGCTGGCATAGTAAAAAGACCTGGCCTGTTGTAATGATTGAAATTCTTTAGTTGAGCATGGACCTCCCCCCCCCCAAAAAAAAATCACAAAAAAAAGGAAAAAAATCTAACTGCACAGTTTCTTAAATAAGAATTTTGTAGAAATTTCCCTTTTATTCTAAYATTCAGCTTGCATATATAACCTTGTGATTCTACAGAATATAATTTCAGGAAATAAAGACAAAACCTTTGTTTATTGCACAAAACTTTACGAAGAGATATCAAGTAACATACTGAAATCAAGATGAAAATATCTTTTTACTACACCTCCTTGAACTACTGTAGTATTTCAGTTTCTTTTGGTTTCCAGCCTTTATTTGTGATTGTTTTTTTTAATTATTAAGTGTGAATTTCTCCCCTGCTGCATGAGTTTCTCCTTCATTCTTGGTCTGATTCCTTTTTCTCTGCAGTTTGGTTRAATTCAAGTGGGAGTCATGCTATAGTAGATCTCACACTGAAGTGATTCCCTGCACTGTTTTGACCAAGTGATAGTGACAAGAATTACCTAATGCCAATAACTTTTATTCTTATTTACCTTATGAATGTTTCTCTAGCCAAGCAGTGTGAAGAAGCCTTCATGCAATAGAGAACGAGGCCAAATGAATTGTTTTACAGTTGAATTCCAGTACATCTCAGCATACCTTGGTCAGTCTGTTATCAGTGCTTGTCATTTAGCACAAATCTCTATTACACCCTTTCTCCTTYTTGGTGCCTCTTATGGTTATTTTTAATTAAAGGTTGCACTTTGTATATATTTCAAATGTTTTTTTATAGGCCAAAGAACACTGCAAATCTGCATATAACAGATCCCAGTGTGAAACCCTTCCAGCCTGAAAACTGTCTTGTCACAGTACTGAAAAGTAAATTCAGCTCTTACTAGGCTCAAGCTTAGCCATTGCAGTTCATTGCTTCTTAGTAACAAAGAAGTTTGAAGAAACTGATCCATTTTTCAGTTGGTTTTACAATATAYAGATATTTTTTAATTTTAAAAGTCAAGATAGTTTTTTTTTAATTCATTCAAGATATCCTTTTCTGTTTGTCTGCATTGTTGTTAGTGTCCAATAAATCATGGGTTTTATTCCTGGTTTGCTAGTGGTCTGTTGAAGGCTTAGGGACAGATATTTCACCACTTAGGTTTCCTTTTTTCAAAAGCAGAGCTAGTGCTGATTATCTTTTTCCTACAGCACTCTGATGTCTGCTGAGGAAAAGTACTATACAAATGTGTGCTATTAGTAATAGTCATATAAAAGTTACAAAGTAAAACAAAGAAAAAAAGRGTCCAATTTTTACTGGGCCTGCTTGTCACGATATAAAACTTAAAGAGGCTCTCATAAGGAAAGGTCTGTATTACAGAAAATGGAAAGATTGTCTAAATGAGAAGAAAAAGAAAACCCATGAAACATGACAGCTGGAGCTTAAAGTAGAACAAAATTTGAGGAGTGCTTGGCAATGCTTAAGCTGCTAGTAAGATATTGTTTGTTTCTTCATCAGGTATAGGAAGACAAACAGAAAATTTGATGACTGGGGTGTTATAGGGTACTCACAGATGAACAAAACAGCAGAATARTGTAACAGATCTTTGTATTAGTCTACTGCTTAAGTCTTTGATAATTCTTCACTTCCTCACCATTCTTTGCAGCAGAGGGATTGGAGGAGGTAGAGCAATTTGTTGTGAATATGCAGGAGGAATTAGACCAAACAAAATTTAGATAAGTCTCCAGAACTGGGTGACATTTGGAAGAAATCTTSGGAGTAACTCAGATGTGAAACTGCGAAGCATATGGCAAAGCCTTGTAAACTGTAACTGTAAACAGTGCAATGCAATTTCTACTGTGCTAGAAGAGTAAATCCCAGTACAAAAGGAAGTCTGAGAACCACAGAGGGCAACCTGGTAAYGACAGAGCAGAAAGGCTGATTTCCACCCTGGCAAGGAAAACATAGCCAAAAGATAAGACTATTGAGCACATGGCAAAGCAAGAGATGTTGGGAATGACTCATTTAGCTTCAGTGAGTGAAAATCCTGACTCACACACTTGATGGAGTGCTGTGAGACTATCTGACTGAGCAATTGCATTTATTATTCTTTTTGTTTTAAGGAAAAAAAGGTAAGTCTTCTCTCTTTAATTCCCCAAAATCATCCCAAATAATTTTGATTCTTCTCCATGGCTCAGCACATCTGTAGGATGCTGGTATAATTCCTTTTTCTTTCCCTCCAGTGGATGAGTAATTTTGAATCTGAGCATCCTGGTGTTTTGCAAGCCATTCTAAGTGCCTTGCAGATGGCCATAGCTGGACAGGAGATGATTTGCAGGTACATTACTGTTTCCACAGATTTTGGGACATTGCCATGGCTGCCTGATACCAGGTGTCCGGCTTGTATGCTTAGTTAAACCGAGACTTSGGTTTGTCAAGAAGGATTTAGGTCTTCACGTTGGATAGATTTTTTGCTGCCTTCCTCTGGGGCCTAGGTTGTAGTTTACTGTGCGGGCAGTGTGAGTGAGTAAATTCCCTGTTCTTCTGTAAGCCTTCAGCACATGGACACTCTCTCTCGCGCACACAGAAACACTCATACGCACACACAAAGAAACAGAGTCTCTCATCTCCTTGTATCCTGTTCTGGGYAACTTTTTTGTCTGGACAAAAAGGCCTTGAGAAATCAGGCACTGAGAGCAGGGAGATGGCAACAGGGGAGACTGAAGTAGGCAGGAAGAGCAGGCAGGAAAAGTATGCAGTGCACTGGCAGTTTGGATGATCTCTCCATGAGTTCTCAGGATGTTCTCATACGAGAATTCCCATTCTTTTACAGACTGTGTTTTGGTTTCTAGGCAGTTTTTTTAAATTTTTGTTTTTCCACCTTCTATTCTTCTCACTTAATACTGTGTGATGTTGCTGCTACTTTCCCACATGGTGGCAGGTGTGTTATCCTGAAAATCAGACAATTTTTTTTTTGCTTGGTTGCTTCTCCTTTGTAATTTTGTTGGTTTTGCATGGCYTGGGTTTTGGTAGCAGRRGGGCCACAGAGGTGGSTTTTGTGAGAAACTGCTAGAAGCTTCCTCCATGTCYGGCAGAGCCAATCCCTGATGGCTATGAAGATGGACATGCTCCTGGCCAAAACCAGGTCAATTAGAGAGATTGGTAACACCTCTGTGAGAACATATTYAAGAAGAAAATCAAAACAAAGTGGGACAGAAATTTTTCCCAGCCAGAGAAGAGAAGGAGGGAACATGTGAGGGAAACGACATGGTGACACCAAGGTCAGTGAGGAAGGAGGGGCTGGAGGTGCTCCAGGCAGTGGAGCTGAGATTCCCCTGCAGGCCGTGGTGAGACCATGGTGAGGCAGCTGTGCCCCTGCAGCCATGGGGATCCACAGGGGATCCAGTGATCCACCAGCAGCCCATGGGGGAGGTGCTCATGCTGGAGCAGGTGGATGCCTGGAGGAGGCTGTGATCCAGTGGGAGACCCGGTGGAGAGGGGGCCCTGCTCCCAGGCTGGAGCAGCCTGTCCTTGGAGGAGTGCACCCCGTGGAAGGGTGACCCAAGCTGCMGCAGTTATGGGAGGACTGTGTGCCCATGGGGAGGGACTCACRTTGAAGCAGTTTTGGGAGGACTGCTGCTCAAGAGATGTGGACTCACCTCAGGGAGGTTCACGGGGAACGTTTCCCATGGGAGGGACGCCATGGTGCAGCAGGGGAGGGACTCCATTCCTGGGGCATGGAAGAAAACCTCAGGTGATGAACTGACCAAAACCCCCACGCCCTGTCCCCTCTGCTGTCGGTGGGAAAGAGGGAGGGGTTGTGGGAGGAAAAGGTTTTTTTAAGGACTTATTTTACTTCTCATTATCCTCCTCTGATTTTGTTAGCAATAAACTCACTCTCTAAGATGAGCTTTTTTTGCCTTTGGAATGTTTTCTCCTGGTCCTTAACTCATGAACTCTTAGTTAATTTTTTTTCCCCCTTTCCTCTGCCCAACTGTAGTAGGGGAGGATGAGTGAGTGGTTGTCATGGGTGCCTGGCATTTGGCCACTATCAAACCATGACAGTCATGAACATAACAATTTTTCTAAGTTTGCAATTCTTCAGGTTAGCATTTGGTAAGGTTTCTGGTCTTATAAAATCCATTGCTTTGATTAAATGGTTTTCTGCAAGATTAAATGTACTACTTGCTTAAATCATCATCAACRTAAAGGAATRGAAGACAGAAAATRAGAAAATGCATGGGGTTCTTGGGATGAATAAAAGTAWGAAGCATTTTACATATATTTGTGGRGTTTACCTTGGCTGGCAGGTAAGTCTCCAATGAGTCTTTTTTTGCTACACTCTTATGGAATGAGGAGGAGAATTTGAAAGGAAAAAGTGAGAAAACTCAAGGACTGAGCTAAAGACAGTTTTCTATGTGTAGAGTAAAAAAACAAAACAAAACAAAAAAACAAGTGGTGCAAATTTAACTTACCACCAGTCAACTAATTCCAGCCTCCAAGCACTGGTTTCTTGGGAAAAAATTCCCAAAGTTTTATTGCTGAGCATGATGTTTTATGATGTAGAATATCTCTCTTCTCAGGAGAGATATTGAGTCAGTTCTACCTGCGTCCTCTTCCAGTCTCTTGCCCATCTCCAATATACATGTGGGGGCAGAGTGAGAAAAAGAGTCTTGGAACTGTGCAAATAATGTTCAGTAGTGGCTAAAACATTATTGTGTTATCAACATTGCTTTAAGAAAATGGAATAGAATATTTCAGTRGGAAAGAACCCACAAGAATCATGTAGTGCGACTTTAGTCACAGATCCAAACCACAGAAACATATGGGTTGCTATGAAGAAAATTAACTCATCCCAGCCAGACCCTGTAAAATATGAATAGAGTTTCAAGAGATGAAGAGTTTTTAAAACATCTGAGGGAGAATTTGATAGAGGAGCATTYGGAAATGTAACAGGGTACAACTATTCCCCTTTTCTCACAACAGCAGTTCACTGGAACATCAGAAGAAATGGTCAGGCTGCAGGTATAAATCAAAGAAAAGGAAGAGCTTTTACACACAGCATGCAGGAAAAGTCTGGAACTCATCACTAGTGCTCCTGTGGAGGCTTGCTCTGTAAATAGGTCTGAAAAACTCTTAGGCAAATTTATGGAAGAAAAATCAATAAAGGGCTATAAAACAGGATGCAGATATGGCTTTTACCTGGGGRRAAAAAAATCCCCAAATGGCAGACTGCTGGAAACCAAAGAAACAGGGAGAGAAAGTAGCAGTATCTTTTTTTTTGGTATTCCTAACCTCTCTCAGCATACATTGTGTACAGGCCCCTTGCAGAAATGGGATAAAGGCTACATGGACCTTTGCTCAGTTGTTTCCTTTTCTCTTCAATKTATGTTCCTTGGTATTAGACTGTAGTTAATCTCAGATTATACTTTTCCAGTGATTCATTTTGAATAGAGGGGGACRTGGAAGATAGAAACCAGGATTTCCTGACAAAGACAATTTGAAATGTTCCCTAACTACTCCATTTGTTTGTGTTAGGTGTTCAAAACTGATTTCTTCTCCAGCTGGTGATTTCCATTCAGAAACATCCCTGTTGATCTGTGTYTTAAATTCTTATTTAAACCATTTGCATACTTTTTTTCCCCTCCAAGTTCTCCAAGCAGTCTAATTTCTTCCACAGAAGGTTTTCAGGGTTTCTTCAAAACCTTCATTCCTTATCTGAAGTCTGATCTTCCTTGACAACACTCACCCCTCCTATTTGGCAGGTCAACCTGATCAGGCAAGGAAAGGTGATTCTGGTTAAAGATGGAATGAAATAGCTGATTCTAATTAGAGGAGGTTAGAAAATACTCTATTTCAGTCTGCTGCTTTCATTTTAGATAGGTTATCCAGTATCTAAAGCAGCAGGTATCTGATCTGAAAAGAAGTTGTTTTTCCTTAAATCTGAACCTTAGTGCTTTGGTGTTACTTTCCCTGATACTACAGTCTGAGTTAGTGGGAATAGCCACATCAAATCCTGTTTTGGAGCTGTAAAACTTGCAGCACTGGTCTATTCCCTGAGGGTGGTGTATGGGCTTCAGTGAGGGCTTTTAGACAACTGTTTCTAATATAGGTAATACATCCAGATAAAACACCTGTTACTTGGCAGCTTGTTTTCATTAGTATGTTGAAAAYATAAAGACTGAAATGAGGTCCTCTTAAAAAGACTTTGGCCATAATGATGTAGGATTATAAGCAAGGCATTTTATGYATATGTCTTCAACTATCACATTTTTTAAATTTATACAAGTTTAATAATGACTTAATGAATTAAATTAAAAGTCTATTTTAAATCCATTATTTTTAACCAAGAAGGAGTTGAATCTGAATCAAAATACCTAACAACATGTTTACATCAGATTTTCTATTTTTGAATTGAAAAGTAGTATTGGCATTTAGGTTCAGGGCTTTGCGCTAGTAATAAATGCAGTGCTAAAGCATTTTAGATWTAAATATTTTGTTCAGAGAAGGAACCTACATAAGCCCAAATATTTGTCCACATGTTGACTCAATGGCCCTGTTATCTAAGTAAATAAATGCAAGTATAAGAATGGTGCAGATTATACCTTTCAATTTTTGTTTTCAGATCTGTTTCTCCACTTAAAATTAGAAATACAGTTGTATCCATAGTTCCTCCAGCAGTGGAACTGTCTTTTAGAATAATGACACTGAATACATAACATCWAAAACAAGCAGAGAGGGGTGGTAAAAATTATATCCTGCTTGATTTTATAGCATCATCCTTAAAACAACTGACACCAACTGCACATTTGGGCCACAGTGATTTGCTCCTCTACTGTGCAACAATGATTTTTGGTCTAGGTCTGTTATGTTGAATTGGGTCATGTTTTGACATAACATTATKGTCATGTTAGCAAATGTGGTTTTAGAGGAAAGATTGAACTGTTTCTGCACATACCTGTGCAGTGTGCAGTGCCTGGGGAAAGTGAGGGTCCAGAGCAGCAAGCATCTCTTCCACAGACTACCKGCAAGAAATGGTGAAAAACAGGACATATAAAATTCTGTGCAGTAAATTTTAGGAAAAGGCTCATCTTTAATTCTCAGATATGTTGCTGCACCACTGTRCAACAGAGAACTGGAGGTTAGAAAAATGAGAAAGGGGTAAACACAACACATTTGTGTGAGCTAGAGGCTGGAGCACGCAGTCAAGCATGCAATCTTTGTCGCTCATGTTTTTTTCCTGAACATGTAAATTGAAATGAAATGAAATTGGAAAAGATATATCAAACTGGTTTAGGAAATGGAACCTGGACCCTGATCTCTGTCATCTTTTCCAGGGGCCAGGCATTCTCTGAGGACTTGGAGTGCAGGGAGTTTCCCATGGGGTTTAGCATGGCATGGAGCATAGCCAGGACCAGTCYTGCCATCCCAGCCAGGAGCTGAAATGGGGTAATAGGCTTCAGGCTTCTGGGGGACTCCTGGGCTTGGGAAGGGACAGTGAGGCCCACTGGCACTGCCAGGGCTAGTCTCTTTCCCAGAAAAGCACTTGGTCATATTGCTTTGCTCTTGTTCTTCCTATTTCCTCAGTGAATCTTTCTTTCCTAATAAACCTGTGACAACATGAATGATGGGAAGCGATCCAATCCAAAATTTGTGCCAGCCTATTGTAAAAAGAGACGTCAAACCACAGGAAAACTAACAAGTTTTTTGTCAGGTGAGAATCTATTTTTATTTCCTAAAATAACAGCAAATGCTCAGGATGATTCACATCTTTTCTTGTCTCTGTTGAACAAACATTACACAGGCTGTCGCTTCAGTTGTAGGTTTTGGTGTCCAGGACATSACAGGCATCAGGAGTTCAAGTTTATAGTGTGATGGGTTAGCTCAGGAGTAACTACATTGCAGATAACTTATGTTTTTTCATTATGTACTATGACATGTTCTGGATGTGACAAGATTTTAAACTTGTGCTTTTCTAGTAGGTGACTGCTGAAGAGTTTCTTGTGACACTTTAGAAAAAATATCTGATGATTGCTAATTCATTTGGCACTGCTCTCTAGTAATGTAAATCATGATGTTCCTCTGTGACATTAGTGGATATAATCTCTCAAAAATCCCACAAAATCCTGTCTCTTGTTTCAGTACAGTCAAGTATATCTCCTTTAGTGTATCTAGATTTGGCAGTCCTCCAGCTTCTTTGATGTATTTAGTTAGAAAGAGACTTGATAAGTAGGTACCAGTGTTTAGGGATGAGTGAAGCCAGTTTAATACAGATATTTTGAGATTCGAGAGTTTGTCTTTTCTCTAATGTCACTTCCCTCTTCTGCTTAGCCTTTAATGTAATTAGATGGGGGTTGATTTAACATGGAAATAAAATATTTAGATATAAACTTAAAAGAGAACATAGCAACACTTTGCTGGTTTTGTGGGAAAAAAATCCCCAAAAAACAATAGGAAAATACCCCAACAAACAGAACCCAAGGCTTTTTGGTTCTCTCTCAYGGTAACAGAAAGAAACAGATTTTGCCACTAAAAGTTTTTGCCAGCTGTGAGGTCTTATTTATTAGCAGAAAACAGTGAGTGATTCGTTTCAATGAGGGTTTAAAAGACACTCATCAAGTGTCTTACAATATTTGAAGTAGTGGCATTTCACCATTTTTAATTTCTATGAAATTCTTCACGGACAGAAGCCCTCCTTATTATACAGCAGCGTAATTTCTTTTCATACTGAGGTATTTAGGGTCACAAAACGGAACAGTAAGCACTTGACATACATTGTTTCTGCTCATACAACATCATGRCCAGGCTGATGGATCATAAGAGCTGAAGACATAGGTAGGAGAAATAGAACTCCATTTTGCTGTTCCTTTCTCTGCTGAGGTCAGAAGGCAACTGWGTGCACAGAAACACATCATGCAGCTTAGCTGCTATACTCCTTATTATGGTACAGCACTAAATATGTCTACATTTTTCTGAAAAGTTTGCATTTAATAAACAATGTGAATCAGAGTGAAGTGAACCTTAAAATAGACCAGTTTTYTGAAGGCTGGATCAACTGTCCCTGTATCATTACAGTCAGAGGTTTGTTTTTTATTTTAAAATCTTCCTGGGACAGAGACCACTCAAACTACTAAATAATCTACTSCAGTGCTGTGTTATGAATAGAAATATTCAGCTTGGATTATAAATTTGTGGTTCTAAACTTTTTCCTGTACTTTGATACAATTAAATAGTTAACCATGCTCAAACATTCTTCTTATCTTTCAGTGTTTTTAAAATTTTTTAAAAATAATTCAACTTCCAGTGTTGAAACACCTATTGAAATACAGATGGAAATGCAAGGGCCATAAATTTATTCTGACTTATTTCCCCTTTCCATCCTCTTTAAATTCCTTAATTTTTTCTTTATTTCATCAATTATGCTTAGGGACTCAGAACTTGTTAAATTAAATTTTGAAATCATATCACCTCTAGGAACCCTGTGATATCTTGGAGGGTATCATGCAGTCTGTGCCTTACAGAAATAGTAAAGAAATACTGAGTTTCTCAGGAAAATGTCTTTTCATCATTAGAGATAAGATTTGCATAGATACTGGAGYTCTCACAGTTGAATTCTAAATCTGAAAATTTCTGCTGAGAAAAGGCGCTTAATCACTCTCTCTTTTCACTTTTCTCTACCTTAACTTCCTTCTCCCATTTTATCCCATACTAAACTCTCAGGCTTTTTTAAAGAGAATGTCTTTGTATGCTGGGACTGATTTTTAAGGATTTTTTTCACTGTTTATGTGTTGTTAAAAATCAGCATGTGAAATGGTTTTGCAGCCTAAGGGCAGAGAGAGGCAGCAGGAAACAGAGATGCAGGAGTTCAGCTTTGTTTTTCTCCTACATGCCTATTGGCAGTCCCTCCATATGTTGGGATTCAGTCTCCCTCAAACCAGTGCCTGAAGCCTTCACAGTGTGTTGCTGCAGTAGAGCAGCAAGCATTCAGGGGTTTATCTCAAATAGATTTGATCACTCACTGTTTATGAAGCAGCACAGCTTGTGCTGATAATGAAAGACCTCCTCTTCCCTCCCCCTCCCAATTAGCAGGTCTTGTCTGTCTCATATTCCCTACAAAAAAGTTTTATGTCAATATTGACAAGATGAGAAAAGGAAAATGAATTGACTTTGCACAGCTTCAGTCTCATCCTGTGAAAAATTCTGTGAGAGCCGTTCTGTCATTCTCTAGCACTACCCTAAACATGAGTAATACCTTAGATGCTGAAGATGATACAAATGACACTGACTTTTACATTYGTTTTATGTTACTCTAGAGTCTGTTCAGGGTGTTATGACTCACCATCAAAGGACACTSAAAATCCCCAAAACTCCAACCCCTTTCCCATCAGAAAGAGTGAAATAACCACCCAACTTCTTGACTTTCCTTCCAAGTGAGGAATTAGTTTATGGGAGTTGGCATTGTGAAGAAAAAGCAATGCTAGAAATCACAGAATTTCATAGGGGCATTGTTTTGTGATAAAAGAACTGAATCTCATGAGTTGAGATGTGATAGCCCATACAAAGTAGTTAACCTTTCTGGGTTTCCTATTCGCAAAATGAGATAGCAATACATCTACTTACCTTTTCACTGCCTTGCCAGGATCAATTTCAGACATTTCAAGAGGTGCTTCTTTAAGGCAATGTGTGTGCATAAAGCCCAGCCAAAGTCAAAATTACAAAAAATGAGAATACTTTWAATCCCAGTCTAAACTGGTTATTTGCTTTTTATCAATCATATTTAATGGAAAAGTAAATGTCAAGGAAACTGATGCCTACATTATTATCTTTAGTAGTTAAAAAGTGTAGATATAGAACAGAGCAGTTTAGAATGAAAACAAGGATCAGCACAATGTATTAACAATTTATAAAAGAGCAACAAAAAGTCAATTTATTGTTAAGTAGAGATTCAACTAACTGATGAGAGAGTAATTCTGATGTGCTACTGTTCACCTAGCACAAACKGTGRTGAGTCACATTGTGAATTATTTGCAGATGGCATTTTATTACAGGTGCCAGCAAAGTTTTTTGGTATCAAGTGAAAAGATTGYAAAACTCTTTTTCTATAACTGAATRCAATTTTGCAGTCTGCTGTTAGGGACACCATTAGGCACCTAATATTTTAGAGGCTCACGTTCRATAGACAAACTGTGTTAAGGTTTATTAACCTTTTCATTGACGTAATGCACTTCATCTTCCAGTGGCAAACCAACCTATTTACTTCCTATTCTTTTATTTCTCTCCTTTTCTTCTCCCAGTTATGAGTCACATATACCTAGTACCAAAAGAAAAAAGTGGCATGCTAGGAAACAATCAAAACTAAAAACTTAAAGAACATGCCTAGCATTTACAATTTTTTTTCTTTACAATTTTTTCTAAGTCTTGAGTTGTCTTCATGCTTACAGTTTGCTCGTCTGTGGGAACATCTTTTAAGTTTGTAATCCCAGTTTGATACTTTTAGCACAACACTGAAACGGAAATAAAATCCAAATCTGATAATTGCATTAAAGTAAAAGAAAAYGGGTGCCATGTCCAAGCTCCTATGGGTTTTGTGGGAGATCGGGGTTTTTCCAGAAAATGGATCCTTTTAAGGAGCAATGTCTTAGGAGAAGCTCACACAGAGCAGTGCTCATCAGGAAAGATAGATGTCAGGGCTCTTCACATGACTGTCATGCCTAAGGTCACACAGGCAGTGGAATGCCATTTAATCTACTTCCTCCATAGACTTCAAAAGCCTTCCAGTAGGCTTTATGACACGACACTTGGTTTCTGGAAATGATCAGTATATTCCTCTTGCTTGAAAACCTCTCCAGCCAGAAGGTAAATCAGACCACCATTCATTTGTGTTGTTAAGTGAGAGGCCTCATCAAAAAGACAATTAGAACAATGGGTGCCTGAATTGTTCCAGKGTATAGTGAGGTTCTAAAGAAACTTTAGGTGGGTAAATATCAAAACACAAAAGTAAATARAAAACTAACTAGGTTTGAGGGGATGCCTAATAAACATGATGTTGTTGCCTTAAATACTCAAGGACTTTTTAAAAACTAGTATCTTCCCATAATAGCCTCACAATAAGAACGCCTCTGTGTCTTTCTCCTCAAACTCTGATGCCTAACTATTGAACATTTGAGTAAGAATCTATTTTTCAAAGCCTTCCACATATACCACAATGCTCTAGAACACATCTGAAAGTAATGCACTTACACAGGTCTCCAAAAATGCTTGTTCTGCTTATAAGATTAGCTGAAATAAGATTAGTTTGTCAGGATACCAGATTTTTTTCTTGTTATGAATTATTACTGCATCCTTTAGTATTTTTTTAGAAAAATTCATTTAATGTAGCAAATATATTTTGAAAGACTTGTGCATGTCTCATCTATAGTGGTGGATTATTAAATTAGCTTGTTCACTGTGTTCGAACAAGAAAACATCATATCAATTTCATTACTGACAAATACAAATTCTTGTTCTTACAAGATCAGCTTTTTCAACTCCCAGCATCACTGGTAGAAATACATGTGTCTGTCTGAAATGCAGAACTTCATAAAAATGGCCTCACACATTTTAGAAGAAAAGGTAAACATGCAAGAAATAGACCAGAATCAGATTTTAATTTTAATTGTTAGAAAGTYCTTAACTATCTAGAAATCTCTCACTGGTCATTATTAAATGTTACTAATATAGTAAAGTTAATTTAATTAGCTGCTTAAAATTAATTTTAATCATTATTTGAAAATGTCAAACACATATGGCCCACATATAGTTGTCCTGCAAAGTGTAACTGACATTCTGAAGGTGATTATTTTTAAACTCTCTATATTGGGAAAACACTAGGAATACCTTTCATTAGGGAACAAATAAGGAGTTAACCATTTTGAAATGTGGCATTTTGACATGCAAATTGCTATACACAAATCTTGTTGAAAGTTGCTAAAAGTAATGTTAGTTCTTTAGCATATACATAGTGACTGTGTTAGATCCTCRCTTATCTATTTTATGAAATGCACAACTGTGGTGTTCTGTAAGCAGAAAACCCTTTAGAAGCACATATTTGTGTTTGTGTGGGTGAGCAGAAGGAAACAGAAGCAAATTCCCTCCTGACAATGATAATTTATCTCTAAATGAGGAGGATTTGATCCACAACATTCATCACTATAATTACAACCAGAGAAAAATTGCTGAGATATAAACACAGGTTATCTTCTGATTTTGTGAGAATTTCAAGTAAGTAGGTTTTAYTCTACTATGTTGCACACATTTAATATTTCCTTGTATTAAATTAATATTAATATATTAATGCTTACTAGTGCAACATAAAAATACTAATTAGAAATTATTTTAAATAGTGATCCATAATAGACATGGTTGCCATATATCTGTTGCCTTTTCCGTCATTTTTAAATGAATGGGAACTAATTTTGACTTGCAATTTATGTGTTTTGGAATAAAATTGTAACAGCTCTTATGAAGGTTCTGTTGTCATTGATGATAAGAATTGTCCTTAGAGGCAAACATTCYATGCTTGACCCACAACTATGTGGGCATTGCCTGATATTTTATTTTTATATAAAACTTGTTACTTAAGTCATAATAAATAAATAAAAAAAACAAGTTGGCATTGGTTTCTGTTTTATTTGTTTAAAAAAGACACAGGACAGCACTTATATCATCTGGGCTTAACTTGTCTCACTTAACTCTACTCATGAGACCTCTCAGTCTTTTTTTCAAATATGGAAGGGAAAAAATAATGACATTGGTGTTTATTTCACCTATTTTAATTGTGTATTCAATTCTATTTTAGGGTAGATTCAATGTGTCTATTTCAAAGTGATCAAACAAACCTGACAGAATYCAAGAAACATTTGGACAATACTCTCAGGCACAAGGTGTGATTCTCRGGGCTGCACTRYGCAGGGCAAGGAGTTGGACTTTGATGATCCTTGTGRGTCCCTTCCAACCTWCAACATTCTATGATCTYGAAAATGTATTTGAGGTGCTTATCTTTCAAATGAATGCTTAATATTAAGGTGCCTAATTCAATGTAGATAAAATTCTTTCATGATATTTAACAGGTCTGGATTTTTGGATGTAAACTGGGATCACCTTTGGCATATATCTTACATACCATGTATTTTAACAGAAGTAAATAGCATATCTACATCCTCCTGATTTTGTGTTTGTGTACACTTCAACATAGAAGAGCTATTTTCATCAAAAAGTCAATAATTCAGCTCACCTGAACTTGCATGTAGAAAAATATTGGGGCTTGTTTCCTGGTATTTATGCTAAAAAAGCCAAGTTTTACTCTAACAGATAATGGTCTAAAGCCATTATAGACACAGTGACTTCATTAATTATAATTTATTATTTTTCTATTTTCATAGGATAAGTCATATATAATAGAAAATGGAAGAAAACCCTCTCTCATTACCAGTGAATTTTTTTTCAAGCTAGTCTATTCCTAAGAAGTAGCATAGGTCTTTTTTTTCAATCTGAGTAGTCTACATTGGTTCTGAAAATAGAAGTTATTATTATCTCACACCTCAGATTGAAACATTAACACAAAACTGGTTTTATACATTAACATTCCTTCTGGCAAGGTAGACTGAAGATTAAAATACTTCTCTAACAAAATTCTTGTGAATTCACATTATTCAAGTATTATCYGAGATGGAGAACTATGGTGATTTATAGTGGAAAAATTAGGAGGCCTATTACTCGCCGTGGAAAGTACAGACATACTGTTAGTTTGACATAAACCACATAAAGATATTAAATGTGACTCTAATTAGTTTTACTCACCACTCGAGTCTCTGCAGTTGGATTCCTTTGATGTCATCCTGCTTCTATCTAACATGAGTAATGGGAATGGTTAGTGAACAATATTTCATACTGCCACATTCCAGTAGAAGTGGTTTYCACTTGCGTGCAGCGTTTCAGTGGATGCACTTTGATAAAACGGTAAAAAGGAGAAGCTCATAACTATCTCATTTCTTGATACRGAAAATCCTGCAGATTGGTAATACATCAGTATGTACAAAATTATCCTTTGCTAATACAATGAACGTGTTCATTATAAAACACTATGCTCAATCACTGTTGTACAATAAATCATATTTGTTATATACTTACATAATGCTATTCAGCAAAAAARGCACATTGTATAATTCAAAATATCCTTAATTAAACTAGTTCAAACCAAATTTCCAACTTGTTAAAAAACCCCAAACAAATCAGAAAGAGAGAGGGAGGGTCTGCACCTTACTCTAAAAGTTTTGAGTCCTAAAGTATCAACTATCTGTTSATCTGGGAAAAATCCACATGCTTGCTCCTAAATCAGAACCTTAACTTTGGTAAGTTGCCTTACCAAGGATATATAAAAGCTTGCTGTGGGTTGACCATGGCTGGCTACTAGACACTCACCTATCTCTCACTCCCCTTCCTAAACAGGACAAAGGAAGAAAACATGATGGAACAGCCCACAGCTGAGATAAAGACASAGATCAACTACTGATCAATTACTAGTTACTGTCGCAGACAAAACAGGCTTGGCTTGGGGAAAAAGAATTTAATCTTTTGCCAATTTATTGAAAAGTGAGAAACAAAGACAWATTAAAACAATGGTTTTCCTCACTTTTCCCCTCTTTTTCCTAGGTACAATTTTACTTATCTATKCCTGACTCCTTAACTCCTCCACCCCTACCAAACAGAACAGGGAGGTGGAGACTGAGAAGCTGAGCTCCTGTCTGCCACTCCCAAGTCCTCACACTTTTTCCTACTCCTCACCCTTTTTCCCTCTCTAGCCTGGGCCCACTCTGTGGGTTGCAGTCCTTCCAGATAAACCTGCTCTATCTTGGGCTCTTCTCCACGCACTGCAATTCCTTCATCTTTATCTCCTCTGGCATGGTCTTTTTCATGGGCTATGTGGAAATACTTGCTCCAGGTCCTGGAGCATCTTCTTTTCAACTCCTCTGAGTTTGGTGTTCACTGTATTGTTATTTTCCTCACTGGTGTGCGTCTTCTTTTCCTTCTTAAACACATTTTCCCCAGATCACCACGAGGCTGAAGGGTTCAGCAGTGTCCCATGGTGGGTCTGTGGGAGCTGGCAGTGTCTGACACAACATAGTGTCAGATAAAGTATAGGGCACARCCCCTGGACTTTTCTCACAGAGGCCATCCCTGTGGCCCATTAACYCCCAGCACCTGGACATGACCACGTCCAAAAAATATCTCGGACTAAAAGAAACTCCTAATTAGCCTGATATCAAGACTTCTGAATGMGGAAATTAGTAAGTAGATAAAATATGATCATACTTTGTCATACTCAACAACACTTTTTCTCTTYTCACAAGGAATATGTTAATTGCCTTTTGCATTGTCTAGCACTCCATGTGTGGCCTGCTAAATGAAAAAGACAATGGGAAATGCTGTATTACATTTGGTTATGACCCAAATTGGCCATCTGGGTAAATATTTACCAGATATACCAATGCCTGGGTTAGAGGAAGAGGGCTTAATAAGAGGTTTTCTAGGATGTAATTGTACTAAAATATTGATTAATTCTTCCATAAAATCATAGAATGGTTTGGGTTGGAAGGGACTTTAAAGATCATCAAGTTCCACCCCTCCTGCCATGGACAGGAGCATCTTCCACTAAAGCAGATTACTCAGAGCCCATCCAGCCTTAAACACTTCTAAATATGGGGCATCCACAATTTCCCTGGGTAACCTGCTCCAGTGCCTCAAAACCCTCAGAGCAAAGAACTTCCTCCTAATACATAATGTAAGACTACTATCTTTTAGTTTGAATTCACCCCCTCCRTCCTATCATTACATGACGTTGTAAAAATTCCCTCCCCATATTACTTGCAGGCTTCCTTCAGGTACTGCTAGGTCACAATCAGGTCACCCTTAAGCCTTCTCTTTGCCAGGCCGAACAAATCCAATTCTCTCAGTCTTTCCTCATATGAAAAGTRCTCCATCCTGCTAATAATCTTGGTGTCCCTCCTCTGGACTTGCTCCAACAGGTCCATGTCCTTCCTGTGCTGGGGACCCCAGAACTGGATGCAACACTGCAGGTGGGGTCAGAGTTTCCTCAATTCACTTCATTTTAATTAAGAATTCATTTCAGCACTGTCTTTCCCAGCTTGCTAGGAAAAAAAAGAAAAATGAAAAAGGCATTAAGATCATAACAGAAGAATTTAATATTGCTCTTATACTTGACACTGAATAATCTTACCTTGCACTCTCTAGGAGACATTCTTCAACATTTTTTGTGCTTTTTCTAAGTTGCAGCCTAAACTGGAACCTATTCTCTAATTACTATAACCATGAATCCTGCTTCCATCAGTTTATTCTCTATTGAAACTCCCCTTTCCTTTTGATATTTTTTGATTGCAACTAAAAAACAACTAAGCACATTTCAGTGCTGAAAATTACAAATACAATAAGAAATACTAACATATTTAGACTGTTCTTCTCATCTTGAAAACCACTTAGATGACTCATAGTTCTGCCCCTCAGCAGAGCAGAGGAGCAGAATCCCCTCCCTCACCCTGCTGACCATGCTGCTTTGGACACWGCCCAGGACACAGTTGGCTCTCTGGGCTCCAARTTCACTTTACCAGCTCATGTCCAGCCCCTCACTGACCAGCAYCCCCAAGTCCTTCTCAGCAGGGCTGCTCTTGATCTGTCTGCCCCTCAGTTTGTGTTGTTAACAAGGCTTGCCCCTACCCAGGTGCAGCACCTTGGTCTTGTTAACTATTCTGGTTTGAAAGCAAAACCRGTGAGAGACTCCAAGTCAGAAATACAATTTATTAGGAAAAGAAAACTAAAACACATGCAATAATGTAAAAAAAAAACCAACCACTGACAAAGTCAGAATACAACCTGACACGCTGTTGGTAGCAGTCCAATTGGATTAGTAGCTGTAGTCCTCCTGGAGTAGCAGATGTGGTTATGTTGGAGCAGTGATCCTGTAGAAAGGGTGGAGTCTTCTTCTGATGATCCAATGGAAAAGACAGCCATTCCTCTCAGAATCCAGTGGAAAGACTGTCTGTTCTGTCCCAAATCCCAGATTATATCCAGGTGGGGATGTTTAGCTCCTCCCCCCTGTGAGTCATGTGGTGGGTSCATTAAACAGAAATGGCTCCTGGARGGAGTTATATCTGAGTCATGAGGAAAGGCATTGATGGGCCCATTAATATGAGATAAGGAAGAAAAAAAATGCCCCTCCTGGTTTCTGCAGCTCTTGAGGATGGGAATAGAATATATGTTAATATTGTAACCTAGGATATTAACCCATGTAAGATTCCCATGGGCCTACTTCTTGAGTTTGTCCAGGTCCCTCTGGATGACATCCTGTCCCTCAGATGTGGCAACAG
Organism: Cardinalis cardinalis; assembly: GCA_014549065.1. Classification (NCBI taxonomy): domain Eukaryota; kingdom Metazoa; phylum Chordata; class Aves; order Passeriformes; family Cardinalidae; genus Cardinalis; species Cardinalis cardinalis. The sequence continues at coordinate 1,390,771 of JACDOX010000004.1, forward strand.
CACCACTCAGCTTGGAGTCATCAGTAATAGAACTATGAGTCATCTAAGTGGTTTTCAAGATGAAAAGAGCAGTCTAAATAAGTTAGTATTTMTTATTGCATTTGTAATTTTCAGCACTGAAATGTGCTTGGTGGTTTTTTAGTTGCAATCAAAAAATATCAAAAGGAAAGGGGAGTTTCAATAGAGAATAAACTGATGGAAGCAGGATTCATGGTTATGTTAATTAGAGATGGTTATGTTAATTAGGTTCCAGTTTAGGCTGCAACTTAGAAAAAGCACAAAAAATGTTGAAGAATTCCTCCTAGGGAGTGCAAGGTAAGAAGAATATTCAGYGTCAAGTATAAGAGCAATATTAAATTCTTCTGTTATGATCTTAATGCCTTTTTCATTTTTCTTTTTTTTCCTGGCAARCTGGGAAAGACAGTGCTGAAATGAATTCTTAATTAGAATGAAGTGAATTGAGGAAACACTGATGATTCTYTATTATCTTGAAAACTGTCTTTTACTTTGGAAAGGAAAATGAAGAAATTAAARGCCTGTTTAGTGAAAGAAATACCAGGATAAATTTTACTTAGCTAATTATTATTTTTATATATTTTTAGACTTGTAGTTTGATGATACATAGTGACACATATTTGAGAAAAGCCAAAATTTTAAAAGAAACTGAAATAGCCACCAGTATTTTGATACCACAATGGTTTAGCCTGTAACAGAAAGAAATAGGGAGTGAGTAGGTAAAGTAAATAAAATACATATCAAAAACTGTTTTGCAAGAACATTTCTTTGTGTTCAAATTGATACATTTCCTCCTATACCTCTTCCCTGTTGTGTGTTAAAGCAAACAACACAAAGACATCAGCCTGTATTAAAGAYTGCTTTGCCTTAAGAAATGAGGAAATATTAGCTGTGCTGCATGGTTTCCAGTGAAATAAATTTTGGATTTCTTGCAAGAATTTCAGTATGACTAGAAAGAAATGTTGTGAAAAGTTAAATGTATTTATTTGGACAAATATAGCCTCAGTGTCTSTAAAAAAGAGATAAAAAATATAAAACCCACAGAAAAATAATTGCATAAAGACATGCCTAGTTAAGATTTTAATGGGTAGTCCTGCCAATATCTAATATTCAAAGAAAGAAAAAAAAAAAAGAAATAATAGTTTGGGGTTAAAGAGTGAGCCATAATGTGTTAAACTAGAACAGAGTCAAAAATAATGGCTGAATTTTCACTGGCTGTCCATTAGACCTGTCTGTCTAATTGAACATTAATGGGATTTGAGTATTTTTCTCCCATGTGACTGAAAATTTCAGATATAATTACTAACAGAGAGAAATAAAGAACAGAACACAAGATGGAGAATAGCATATAGAAGCCAGAAAACAAAAGGAGTAAAATAAAAGGTTGTCTTTTTATATGCTGAAACCATAACCATGGAAAGTATAAGCAATATTGCTGTTGAACAGAGGTTTTAGACGAGAATCAGGAATGCATTTTTTCCAGGGTTCATATGAGAAAGGAGTCAATAACTGCTGGTAACAGTAGTGTGGATTTTACATTGCAAACGTAATATTTGGGAATATGTTTGTCAGTGACCAGACTCATGCCTCACTGAGAAACCTTTTGCTGTTATATCTCCAAAGAAAAAATATAATTTTGTCAGCAACTAGAAAGCATACCAGAAAAAAAACAAGTTGCCCACAAAAAGGCCAAAATGCAAATGATTTCTTACAAAAACATTTTTATAAGAAAGATACTTTTCAGAAGAGATTGGCTCAGATTTKTTCATCTAATCCTGAAGGAAGTTAGGTCCACTTGAAAAATATAAACTTTATCAAGCTAAAGCATAGAAACACAGAGMATGCTTAATTAATCCATTGGAGAGAAAGTGAGAAGCAGGGACAACTGAGCTCCAGATGAGTTTTCCAAAGAAAAGAAATGGCTTCCCTTGGTGCAGGACTTGTGAAGCAGAACATATTCAATTTGCTGATGGGAATTAGAGCCTGCTTTGAAAGCCAATTAACTGGATTACGTAGCTGTAGCCGGGCAGACCTTCTCTGGAGTCAYGCTTGGGAATAACAGAGCTTTCCATTGTAGTGCATCACTCCATGGCTCAAGACAGACTCCAGACCAGCAGAGAGACTGCGTTGTTCCTTCTGTGGTTTGCTTGCGGAGTATCCACTTCGTACATCCGGTTTTAGATCCATGCAATATTTTACACAGTTGGTAAAGTGAGCACTACTAAAACACAGTCCAGGATTTCTTTTTATCTATTTAACAGSTTCCTGCTGCTCTCACTTTGCATCTATTTCTGTGAGAAGAGGTGACAGTAGAGGCACTTTATTTCTCCCCTTTCGATGGCCCACACCAGCTATATTTGCAAGCTGCATGAATGTTTCCTCATCCCACATTTGCAAAAAGTTTGTAAAAATAACTGTTGAATCTCAGTGTTTTCAAGATTGTTTTCATCCATTCTGTCATGAATGTAGGAATATGATTTCAAAGTAGAACAAAGCGACAACAGAAGGTGAGGCATCCGAAGAAGGTTTTTGACTGCAAAAGAAGGTGTTCTTTAGTCTTTGTCTTCACCTTAGAGTGAGGTGAGGATAGACAATCTGCTCAATGCCTGGGTCACTGCTTCCACCCWCCTTGAATAAATAAATAAAACCCTTCCAGTCTTATTTGAACTGGCTAACATTTCTGAACTGTCCAAAACTGACAAAGTCCTAGCAAAATTTTATGCTTAAGCAAATATGCTCACTTGATGAAACACAGTCTTAGCTACATCTCTTCTTTTACCAGTCCTCTGAGTGGTTGTTTTTGGTTTTTTGGTTTTGATTCCCTGGAGAAATTAGACCTCAAAATGATGGCATTACTTATGTGAATTACTAAAGTCAAACCTGAAGTTTTTGGTAAGATTCCTAAAAAAACCCTGTATGGTGCTGGATACTTTRGTGTGAAAAACAACATGTAAAGGGCCTTAAATTATGATTTTTGTGAACTTCTCCATCAGCAAATGTTTTTCTATAATTCAGCTGGAAATATATAATAAGCTRTTGATAATATTGAAAATATTTCTTCTCCCTTGGAAAGGGATTCTGAGGTTTTTCCATGTTGAGGAAGCTGAAATCTAAGTAAGTATGTATATTTGCATATTTTGGAATAATCTGTAATATCATTATGAATTTAATAAAGTGCATTCATCGATATAATTTAATATTCTTTGGGTTCTTAACATCTAGTGCCACAGCTGTTTGGAAAGACACATCAGTAATGCATTTAAAAAATTTGGCATGTAAAMGAAATTTCTGTGAAGCTAAATGTACATTTATCCAGCAGTATTTTAAACTTGGGAAATGTCTAGTACTTTTGTGCATAAATTTTGCCCCTAGGTAAATGGTCTTCTACTTTTTATAATATAAATGTTATGAGAAAGCTCTGAATGCATGCACTCTGCAGTCTATTACAATAACTGTTCTGATAATCAGGGGAAGTAAACAGAAGAGTTTTCATGTTTCCCTGGTGCTGGGATTGAAAGAGAAACTGAAATCAGGACAATACATCAAGAGCCAGAAGCTGTACATTTGTTAATTTTGAAAGGAATATGTATATTTGAATTGACTCATTTTGCTACCAATAGTTCCCCACAAAAAAATCAGATCAGAAAGAGTAATGAACCATAGGGTTATGGTGAGAGCTATGCACTGAGATAAACTTCTAATGGGAAAACGTGATATAGCTGTCATTGGAGAAAGCATGCAGAGGAAGACAGGAACAATAATGATCTGGTATTTTAATAGTTGGCTTGGATTGATACAGGAAAAGACASAGATGGCATTTCTTTGCCTAATACACTGATTTTTCAATGAGTGTGATGAGTGGAAGCCATAGAGTAAGGTGCTTATTGTGATCTTTCCTGAGATGAACAATCTCTTCCATCAGCAGCACATCCTGTTTCTTAATTATTTGTTTGGCCAGTGATAGAATACTTGGACTACCCCATTGAGCAGCAATAGGCCTCTCACCTGCARTACTGAATGCCTTAGTTGGATCTCTGAGGTATGCACAGATGAATTTCAATCTACTCCCTAAAATATATGCCCCTGAAGACATTTCTGTGYACAGGATTATGTATTCTGTTGCTACCAGCTAAAAATTTCTGGGTTAACATTTTAGGTGCTCTGTTTTATTGGCTGGTCTTCAGTTCAAACAATCTCCTGAAGTGATCTGAATCTTGCAAGCTTAGATATTAAACTTATTGAGTAGAATATAACTATCTCAAAATAATAAAGTATGTGATCTTTATAACTTGGCACTTAATCAGAATTAGCCATAGCTTTTTTTAATTTATTCCAGGTCTCAGAAAATATGCAAAGGTCTCATGCAGTAGATGAGTGAGTACTTATCTCTATGTTCAGTAGTGTGCAGCAATCAACTTGTCAATAGATTTTGAGAATTCCTGGCTAGGAAAGGAATAAAACAAGAAAAAACACTGTTGTGTCATTACAGAAAATAATGGTGAGCTTATGGATCAAAGGAAGAGGACTTTAAAAAGGATAATTTAATATGGACATACAGGTATAACTTTTTTCTCAGTATGTTCTTCAGCCATAGACTGATATTAGCTGAGAAGAAGCACTGGGGGGGGGGTACAATAGTGTATTCATTTTTTCAGTCTTTTCTAACCTCTGTCAGAAATTAGTTATAGAGAACTCAAGGGAGGTCATATTCCAGTGGGGGCATCTGCAAGCTTAAAATGAAGCATATTAATTGGTGCTTAATGATTGAAGAAAGTGCTGATTCCTGAAGMCAAGCCAGCTTCCTACAGTCTGGATGGAATTGATTTCTGCTGTGCTTGTATTCATCACAAACATGAACTTTAGGCTTATAAGATGCTATTTTTTAAAAATTTATCCGAGTGTAATGATTCCTCTGGGACAAGTTTAAAAGTCTGTAAATACAATTCCTCAAGAGAAAAAAAGACAGACAGAAACACAAAACTTCATGAACAGAACTMATTTTAAGTTTTTGGACATCAAAAGTTAGAATTCAGCAAATGCAAATAATCAATTAACTTGGATGCATTGATGTAGTGCCTGTGGTTTTTGTCTTTGTGAGTTTTTAAAGATCTATATTGGAAAACAAACTCAATATCCAGGAAAAAAACCCCAAATATAGAACTCACCAGGGCCTGTTTCTTTCTAGTCAATTTATCTGAGCATGTTGTCTAAAATGTTTCTGATCRCAGGGCTGGTTCATAAGAACACAAAGCTGGAGCATATACAACTTCCTCATTTCAATGTTAATTTTAATGTGTAGACAAAGAAAAAAAAAAGAGTAGGTGAGTAGACTATGAAAAACTGATTAAAAGGAAAAAAAAATACAGTAAACAAACAAACAAAAATGCTGGAAGAGGTCAGTGGAAGTCCTGCCCATGAGGATTGATATAATTTCTAACTTGAATGCTTGCAAAGGTCTTTGAATTCCTTGGTAGGACATTTTAAATGTGCAATGTGTTACTACCTTAGCACTGTGAAGGACCAAGCAAGATTCTGTTCTTTTTCCCTGTTCATTTCTGATCTACTTTGTTGTTCCATCAATATGCTGCTGATCGTACAATGTTCGCCTGCCATTTCATACAGACAAAAGACCTCTGGGCAGACAGATGACTCCAAACTACTGCTGACCAGTTACAGAAAAGAGATGCTGCTCCTAATGAGAACAGAGAATTTGCATTCTCATGCAAATTATTACTTCTAACGCATACTCCCCAAATCATTACAACTGGATATTGAATTCCATGTGACAAAATGGAGTTGMTAAGCAATGTAAGTGGTCAGCCCTGTTCTTGTGAGAGTTGGCTTTAAAAAGTACTTTATGTATTCTATTCCGAAATTCAAACTATTTGTATTTAAATATGATTGCAGACATGTTAAACTAAGGTTTCGTATCAGCCWAAAAAAGTAAGATGTATCACTTGAAATTTGCTCGTGAATTACAAAGTTTTTCATTTTGGGACACATTTTCCACTGCAGTTTTGCAGGCAGAGCCACCAGAGAACACTAATTAGCATGTTTTTAGGATGTAGCGGATTTTAATGGCACAACTGGAAAATCGCCCACATGTCCCTAGAAAATTATAAGCAGAGATTTTCCAGCTGAAACAGAAAAAGCAGATGGATAAGTATGAAACTAATGTTATTTCTTCTGGGGCCAGAATGTCAAAGTGAATATCTAATGAAGCTTCTTTTTTTTTCTCCTTGAGCATAAACCGTACAATACAGAAATATATCAAGTATCATTCTAAGACAGGAAAGTAAAGAGGACTTGAAGTCATTTAAATGTATATTAGAAAAGAGGGAAGAGCTGGAGCTTTACTTAGAGATAAGAGTAAATAAAGTCCTTTACTCATTTTATGCATGCTGGGTTACAGCATAGTCTGACTTACATTAGAAACCAATCTTCAGTCGTAGAATTCAGATCAGGATGCAGCTCTCTGGAGACTGGATTCTGGGTCATCTATCAAGGGCAGATGATTCAGGGGTGCTGCTTATCATTTCACACCCATTTCACAAAGTAGCAAGTAAATTATTATTTTCCCTAAATTACTTATGTGAACGTTGTTTCCAAAGACTGGTTTGGGAAAGGTTATTGTAACGAGTGGAAAGAGAAGTTCCTCTGAGTGGGAAGGTTTGTCTCTGCAAAGTCGATTTCATATGTGCAGTATTGACAATATTTCATTAAATAAGATTATRGAAGTGTTGTGCAATGACAACGTARCCTATTACAATTATATACAATTATACATTGCGTTCAGCAATGACTCAAGCTTGCAGCACCCAGGATCAGGACTTCTTAGACTATTGGCTAAAAACACTGGCAAGGACACCAGGATAAGCATGAATATAGTGCTACTGGGGGTCTTTTGACTTCCATCTGTCAAGAAAGGCAAGCAGATGTGGCTTCCCTGCAACACCTCATTGAAAGGATAACAACTCTAACAGCACAGTACCTTGCCAAAGACCATGGTTAGTGATTTGCTTGTTTGGTTTCACAGAAGTAATTTTGTACCTTCAGCAACAAGTTAGTGAACCTGATCAGCCATACAATATCTACAAAATTGGTGTCCTTAGAGAAGAGATTATCTATGTTCATTTAAATAAGTGGTTTCAGAGAACACAGTAAAATTAAGTCAGTAATTACTTGCCCCATGCCCAGGCTATGAACCAGAAAAGGTTGCTGAGGGGATTTCTAATTATATCTCTTTTAAATGGATTTGAAAAGGCTAAATACTAACAATGACAATGTCTTGATCTATCACAGAAATGACCTGTGTCTATGTCTCTAACGCAGCTGCAGTAATAGGGCAGTAAATATTTGTGATAGCAAAATTACAACTATTTTCCCAGGTTCTTGGTATGTCAAAATTTGAGGTGATTGATGTTGCATATGATAGCAGCAGTGTGTTTCATATTTCAATATCTTTGAGTTTATGGTAAACTATTAAGCTTGCCCTTGCATTAAATATTAAAATTTCTAGGAATAAAATGTTATCTCTCTGTGCCAAAATATCCATATTTAGTTCTCCAGCTGACCCAAATACATATAATTCAGTAATAATTGAGTTAAATTAACCTATGCAAAACATAGGCTAAATTACTTTTGATAATTGAATTGGCTTATTGGTAGGTCATTTGTTATCTCTAGAGAATACTATAGCCTTCTGTAGGGTTCTTAATGTCTATATTTACCACAGAAAATATCTAATCTTTAAATTAGGAGCTGAACTGAAAATAGGGGAAAGCATTAGATGTGCTTACCTCATTTTCACTCTTAGAATCAAAGAATGACCCCTGTTGGAAATGACCTTTATGATCATCAACTCCCACCATCACCTTAGCCCCACCATCCTTAAACCATGTCCTCAATTCACATGTTTTCGAACCCTTCCAGGGATGGTCACTCTACCACTTCTCTGGGTAGTCTGTTCCAATGGTTTGTGTAGAAATGTTTTYGTAATATGTGAACTAACCTTGTTCTGGTGCAACTTCAGGCCATGTCCTCTCGTCCTGTCACCTGTTACTTGGGACAAGAGGCCAATGCCCACCTGGCTACCACCTCCTTTCAGGTAGTTGTAGAGGGTGGTAGGGTCTCTCCACAGTCTCCTTTTCTCCAGGGTAAGCAATCCCAGCTCCCTCTGTCGYTCCTCATAGGACTTGCACTCCAGATCATCCACCTTCTCTGGACATGCCCCATGTCCTTCTTGTAGTGGGGGGCCCAAAACTGAACACAGTACTCAAGACTCAGTCTCACCAGTGCCAAGGAACAGGAAATTATCACTTCCCTAGTCCTGCTGGCCACACRTTATGATTATAGTSAGGGATGGTATCCTGATCTAGATGGAYCTTTGGATCTCTTGTTCCCTTTCATATCAACGTTGACTGTTCAAAAGGAGCCTGGGAATGGTGCTACATCATTGTGGTACGCTACAGGTTCTTTACATATTTCCTGTTTCCTTTTGTTTTCAGTTAAAACAAACATGTTTGATCAGGTAACTGTTTAAATATTACTTAAAATATTTATTTTCTAAATTTTAATTTTGAGCATGAAAAGTTCAAAGGTGTATTCAGGGATATTTCAGACAGAAGTGAAGGATGGCATCTGACTCTTCTTTTAAATAATGGTGATTAATGTGGTGAAGCATTATCCTCTKTATTCAAAATAGCACAAATTCTTCTTTTAGTAAGGAAAGAAGAATGACATGCACAGTAGGAGCCTCGAATTCCTTTGATCTAATCTCATCCCATTAATTCTAAGAGATGATGTTCTGTATTAAAGAACAAAATGCRAAAGGTCTCTTGATGAATTAAGAAAAAACCCCTCATAATCTGAAAGAAAGATAGTTTGTGTATAACACCAAMTGATCCACAGTAGAAGAAATTGAAATTATTCAACAATTAAAACAGAGTAATTCTCACCTTTTTTTTCAAACTTGCAGCTTTTTTGTTTGGCTTGTGCAACTGGTGGCTCATTAGTATTTCATTAGGAGGAAACAGTACATGAACTCTGATTACTATAGGACAAATTTATGTTATCTCTGGTCTTAACATGCTTTCTGTGTTTCTCCCATATACATATAATTGATGTCTTATCAAGTAGTACTACTTACAGTAGTTTCTATGTTAAGGGCAACTTTTTTATTCTAATTTTCACAGTTCCTTTTGCAATGCCTAATTCRCATTATTGTAAGTGGAAAATTAATGCAAGCTAAGACAATGCAAGCAACAGAGACAGGAAGTGTCACCAAAGACATATAATAGTAAACAGAAAATAAAGATAAATATGTACTCTCTTAGTTCARTGTTCATGTGTTAAGGAAGGAACAGAATTCAAACTTCTACCACAAACAACTAATCAGAAACATCCAGACTGATGTAAGTTGTCATGGTGATCAGCCACTCTTTGTAGATAAGCCCCTGACTGCTCTGCAGACCAGAGAACAGGCAACAGTAATTCACACTGCTGTGTATAAAAGGGTGTCTCAAAATTTAGGGAGATGTCTTCACTGAGCTTTGATAAAAACTTTCTCTTTTGTTAATTAAATGTCCTCTCTACTTTGTCCATACTTTGTCCATACTTTGTCCATACATACATTGTATATACTTTCCTTGTATATACTATGTGGCTCTCTGATTATGCATTACTAGGCTGTGGGAGACATGAAGTTTTCTGACTCTTAAAGACCTAGCAGGCACCAATCTTAGCAAGTGATAGTCTTTTTTAGGGAAAGGATCATGCTATTTTTGTCTTGGTGTTTGGATAAGCCATTGCAGAATGCCTGGCTTTGTTTCTGGTGGCCTCTATGCCCTACTGATGACAAGAACTAACAGAACTTCCAGTGAGCTGGAAAAGAAAATGGCACATTTCTTTCTTACTTTTTCAGAGTGTATGAGACATGATAAGTGTAAGAAAACGGTGTATGAATGTGCTTCCAAATCTTAGAGATAAAGTGTTCCTGTGCCAAAACATTATTCAAATGTGATGAAAATTGTCTCCAAAGATGTTGTAGGTGGTAGAGAGACTGATAGCCCTATTCACAACACTTCAAACTCCCTACCAAATACAGTTAAAAAATAACATGACACTTGTTTGACACAAATTGCTGCAGACTATACATTTGTCATTCCCATTACTAAACAGGAACCAGGAATTATGGGTTAACATACTTCTTATTCAAGTATGTCTGAGAGACTTAGATGAGAAAATAAATGAAACAGTTGATACTACTTATGCCATTAATATAGGGTCTGGTTTGGCTGATTTTTCAAGTGTGCGAGACAATGCGTGTTGGACATCAGAGTGTTGTCATTGTGTAACAATTAGGAGATTGTGGCTGTGAAAAGCACTTTCAGTGTCAGTCAATCTGACTGTGAGGCAGCATATTTGAGAAGCATTTGTGTTTACAGTGGAACTGAGTATGCACTTTCATTTTCATGATTTGATGTTTATAGAAAGCAGTTGAAGAAGGGGCTCCAGCTCACTTTGCAACAGTTCTTGATGCTATAAATGTCATCCTTTTGTATTAACCATTACCATGTTCTGAAAGCAACTTTAACAGGTCTAAGTATGGACTCAAGTATAGCCCTGTCAAAAGCAGTCATGACTTCATTAACCTCTCTTTATACTAAAAAGCATTCATAGGTTCTTTGTATCAGATAATTTGTAGAGTGCTCATTTTCTATGGCTTTGTGAGAAAATTAACCTGCAAAGTATGGAGAGATCACAYAGAAGCAGCAAACATTAAGTAAAATCTGTGTAATACAGTGGAAAGACACATTGTGAAAAGGTTCTACTGTCAATGCTAGTAGAGTTTTTTATAATCTAATCCTTTGCAGAACAGTTATAAATTCCCAGGGCATTATAATTTCTCTTTATACAAAAAAAGAAGTCAGTAACATGAAGTTTAAATATAGATTGTTTTACTTGCATCTGTATATACATGCTGGAATACAGACCTGAGCAGTCATCACTTTCACACGTGTCAGTTTAGCATTCTTGTTGAGAGAACCAGCCTTGGGATTTTATTCTGAACACAGCACAGTTTAGAGATGAGAACACACCTTACCATTAGGAAAAATTCTGCTGCCTTGAATAAGAGAAACTAGCAGGTTGGAAGATGACTTTTTCCATAGAGTCTTTGATCAAAATCCTAGAATAAGCAAAATCAGCAGGGTAAATGTAGCAGTGACCCAGGATGATTTCTCAGATAATAACTGCAAATATTTACAACTCACTAGAGAAGTTGGCTTTGAGCCCTAAACTTACACATACAACTTGCAAGAACRAAAACCTGATCAGAAACAGGAATGTTGGCATTTTTGTTGTTTAGCTTTTGATTAGGTATCTTCACCCAGTTTTCTCACTGGGATCTTCCTTTGTAGCCAGTGGAGAGAAATAGGATGGTTCAGACATGCATGATGTAAAATCAGTTCATTTAAAAAAATGTCTGCTGTTATAATAGATGTTTGGGGTGAAATAAATTTATTCAATTATTTCCTGTGTTTTTGTGCCTTTAAATGCTGAACATTCATGATTCTCTTTGTTCCTGAAAAATATGCTGGCTTGCAGGGGGAATCCAACTTACCCAGTGAATAGGAATTCAYGCCTCATTTCTATTGTCTACAAGAAGGAAATTTGCATAGATGAAAGTGACTAAGGCTATTTTTTTATTGAATCCAAAGCTTCTAGTAGAATTTCTACAAATTTTAAGACCAGCCTGGAAGTGAGTGTAGTTGTCAGGATAAGTTTGCAAAAGGACTAAAATTTGTTGCCTTCTTGCTGGAGTAAAAGAATCACTGGAACACTTTGCAGTAAGATCTCATATAGGGCAATGTACAATATTTCACCACTGGCAGCTTGGGTAGAGCCTGTTGTCCCAGAGCTTGGCTTTYCCAGTAATGCAGACTATCAGGTGAGGCAGAGTAGGACAGTTTTCTATCCCACCACAAAGCACTTCTGGAGAAAGAAATAAATTACAGCTCTTTCAACAGARTGGAAAGAGCTTGAAAGTGAAGATCACATCTGACAGATGCTATCAAGGTAGAAGAGTAATCAAAAAATGGAGCCAGGATTCAGATATTGCCTGCTTACTTACTCAGATTCTGAGCTTTGTCACAGATTTTTTTCTAGAATGCTTAAGATCACCAGACCAGATCAAATCCTGGTGCTTCAGAATTAGTACCTCCCCAAGTTTTCAGAAAAAAACCCCAACTTTTTAAACAATTGTGTCAGAGAGCTAAACTTTTAAAGACAAGTGTTAAGCAGCACTAACGGAGATGCTGAAACTAGAGTAGGCAAAAAAGGCTGGATTTGTCTGACCAAATTAGACATCTGCAATATGTATGCTTACTGCCAAAGTGTGTGTCAGTTCTGTTCCTTGTCAGAGAAAGAGGCTTTATAGGGTACATCACACAGGAACAATCAGAAATAGGCCACTGAACCTCAGAGGCACCTCTTTCTTTCTGMTGCCTGGCAGGGAAAGCAGGCATTACCTGTTCATATGTAGAGGACTTTATTGTCAATGACTATGGTCCATCAGATTAGAGGAATGTAACCCAGCAGTCAAGAAGGAGCAGAGAAGTCCTTACTCCCTCTTTGTCCTGAGCTGCTGCAAATAAAACAAACCGTGGCCCAAGTCTGACATAGCTCTTTGAAGCTGCTCAGACTTACCTTTSCCCTCTCTGGCCACTCCATCTACCTAAGTTTCAGCTAATTATAAACTGTAKACATACATCTTTACTCAAATCCCTAGTTCACTGCTTACTTCCAGGAAGAAGAAAGTGCTGAAATGGGCAATTTTATTCTTCCAGATCTCTGGAGCCCTAACAAAGGRGCAACATATGCATCATTGAGTATTATTAAGAAAGGGAACAATTTTTACTCTGAAATCCTCAGATGTTGTTTAAAAAGATTACTAAATACAGAAATCTTTTTTTGTTCTTACTATGCACATTTATTATGTGTATCATATTTATATTTATATATTTTCATATATTTATTTATTTGAAATATAATTACATATATTAATATAATATAATTATTTTTCTAGAATTATATTAATAGAATATGTTTACATAAATATGTTATATTTATAATATAAATTAAGTATATCTAGTGTGCATATTTAGTTAATATAATATAATATAATTATTTTTCTAGAATTATATTAATAGAATATGTTTACATAAATATGTTATATTTATAATATAAATTAAGTATATCTAGTGTGCATATTTAGTATTTAATGAGAATTTAACTCATTAGTAAATAGTCTCATCTTGTTCAAGCATGCTTCTCTGGTACTATAAATCAACTGTACTATAAATCAACAACATAAAAAATCTAATACAAGTCCAGAGATATTTTTTCTCATTCTCCTATTCTTTTACCTTTMTTACAGCACAAAATAGCCCCAAGAGGCTGTTGAAATCACAAACAGATAGGTTTCAGAGCAAAAATCTTGTTTTTATATATATTTCTTGTTGCAAAATATATTGAAATAATAATAACAATAATCGTTCACAGCACAGCAAGTGTATGTATTTTTGTGTTTCTAAATTGTGCAGTGAAGATACACATACATATTAATTTGTACATAGATAATATGTATATACTACCTAAATATAACAAGAGAAAACACAAATTGAAAAGGACCAAGTGCTCAGTTAATAAAAATCAACAAGCCACCTGAAAGCCAGGAGCATCAGGTGTTCAAAGTGAAGTGCTGAGTTTGATCGTAGCTAAGATGGGAATATTTGCTTAAGACTCACCTGTGCATGGTTYTATACATGGACCCCTTGAACATGCATGGGTTTGGGTGACATTTAACGTCCAAAGCTTTATTTTTCTTCTCTTTGAAGAGTTCCATCTCTTTTCTTGTTCCTTTTTTATTTTTTTTTATTTTTGTGAGGAGGATGATGAGGTCTTGTGAATGAAAAGGATGGSTCTACCAGAGTAGCTGTTTGATGAATGCAGACTTTTATTTCAACTTGAACAATGGTGCTCACAGGGGTGAGGGTAGGGATTCTCAAAGGCATAAATGGGAAATAAGCAGAAAGTTTTATTGCCTTCCATTGGGTTCTGAAGAGCCTTTGTTGACCCGCTTTCTTAAATTTAGGTAACTGCAGATGTAAATAAATCATCCATAAAAAGAATACAAACCTGCAATCTACACAAGGAGCTGTTTATAATGAGGTGTTTAGCAAAAAGAAGGATATAAAGCAGCAATTTTACAACGTCTGAGTTGCAAAGAAATAAATAAATCCAAGCCTGGAAAATCCTTCAGTAGGGACCCTTTTTTTTATTTGCTAGCTTGTCATCTCTTGTATTTCAAAAACAAAACGGAACAGAAAAATACATTGGGAATAATCCAATAGTCCGTATGAAGACTGAGTGCAATTCCTGAACTAAAACACTTCAGTCATGCAGCAGATCAATGTGAAATAATACTCACTGCCTACCTGAGCTRGTACTAATTATTGTTTACATACCATATAGATAATTTGAAAATATATAGACATAATCTCGCAGAATGTGGCAGGTTTTGGTTTTGATTTTGATGTGTTTTGATATTTAATTTTCAATAGTGAAGAGTTTGGAAAAAAAAAAAAGGAAACTATGCCAGGCTGTAGAAATTTATATCTGTTTCATTGTGAATTTTGGAATTTAGGTACTGTCTATTGCTTCATGAAGTTTTGGAATTTTCTCAACTGAAAAGTCCTACATTTTGACATTACACAAATCAGATATACCAAAACTCTCTGGGGGATGCAAGGTGTGGACTGAGGGGTATCCCTTCCAAACAAAGTTATTAGAAAAATWGTTTTAAAAAGTGCCTCTCAGCACTGTCTGAAAGAAAACCGCAGCTTCTTTTACAGGAAAAAATGAAAACCAGATAAAAAACAATGCCCTCCCCTCCTCCTCTCCAAATGAATATTGTTAGAAAAAAATGTAAATTTACATAGCCTTAGCTGTAAGACAACAGAAACAAAAGAATTTATGTAAAACACATGCTATTCTCTTTGCAATTAATTTTGCATATAATTTGTTTCCTTCACGTGTATACCTTCAACATTTCATATGGGAAAATAGAAAGCTCATTAGCATAAGTGGGCCATTTGCATACTTCATGCTTTTTAGCTTAAAGCTGCCCAGTCTCAGAGATTTCATTAAGTATGAATATTTCTATWCTTCAGCACCATAACCACATTTTATCACAGTACATCGTTCAAACAAAAGGGTAGATTATAAGATTTTTTTCCCCACACATTTTCAGTAACCTGTTTTYAAACAACTCCTGTTATAAACCACTTTCTTTATGTGGAATATAAGCTGTAAAATAATAGTCCTGCATTTTTGCAGGTGTACTAAATGTTCTTTATGTAGCATTTAGATAATTTAAAAATAGAGACATCRTCTTGCAGTTCCATGAGGCAGTCAAATTCACCACTTCTCTATATTTTGTCTTATTTTAATCTGTAGCTGCAGGCCTTCCTATTAGCAGCTTTTCCCTCTTTCTTTGGCTCTWATTTTATTTTATTAGTAGCTTTCCCTCCTTTCTGTCAGCATGATTTTATTTTACTTTATTTTTTCTCTTTTCCATCCAATTTTGCATTATGGAGAAAGAAGTCTGGAAGCTTTTTGCTGACATACAGTGAATAAAGAAACCGGATGGCAGAGGTAGTTGATCTCGTAGTGGTAATCATGCACAGAAATGGAAGAACTGCAGGGTGAACTTTTTGATCCATAGCATGGAGCTGTGCAATGATCAATTGCCTGTCCAAATCTGCTCTGTACTTATTATTTTTATGGAAATGTATCATCCCAGCTTCTGTTATGTATACCCAAGCTTTGCTCTGTCCCCACCCCTTGATGTTCCAACTATTTCTGGAAGATTTAATAAAATACCCAGAAAACACAAACATTGGGCCTTTCAAATGCCTGGATTTTGCTCTAATTGCAGCTGGAAAATCAGAGCACTACTGAGAMGCAGTATTAGAAAATTCAGATTGTGGATAGCTTAATGGAACTGGCCTACTTTCTAGAGCCATTTGTTTTGATGAGAGTCTGAGTGTAAGTTCTGTGCAGAACACAGACAGCTATTATGCAGTTAATTATGCACAAAGTAAACATGTACAATTGCAAACAGCAGAATGCCACCTAATAATGGATAACCTGAGATTTATGGTAYGCATGCCCAATCTGTAAAGGCTTCTACTCATGAATCTAAAATGAATGGAACATTACCCAAATGATCCAGAATGAAGGATTTAACGTATCTCTCAACCCTTATTGCTACTTATTTCCTGTCAGCAGATTTTTCATCTGGTTTTTATTTATTGCACATAAACACTACTCAAATGATTTGGTCATATTTAAGAACATATGGTCTGTGTTTCTGATTACTGTTTATGCACTTTTTTACCAATTACTTGTTAAAGTAATCACTTTTTTAATTACATTGGACAGCAGATAATGATTTTGCCTTCATTTACCTAAAGATTAACKGCAGCCAAATAAGTCGTAATGTGAATGTCCCTGGAAAAACAGGGCACATATTTTTTGCACATATTCATTCTCTTTCTATGTAGGTGTTTTTATAAATGTGATTACAGTCTAYATTGATTCTTACTTCAGGTTTTCTGTGCCAGAGACTGGTCAGTGCTCWGATGCAGTTAGCACAGTTGTGACTGCATCAGAGCTCCTGCTAATGGGAGTGTTGGCTCACACACCACAATTAGCCCTCATCATCTCCACTGTGCCTCCTCTGAAATGAGAAAAGGGCTTCAAAGATTCATAACTAATTGTAAAGTAGCAAAAAAACAGCTAAACTGCTAGAGCAGTTTGTCACTAAAAGGCAGTTGTTATTGTCTCTTTCTGCACTTGGATTTCCTAGCTTGTTTTATTTATTTATTTATTTATTTATTTATTTATTTATTTAGGGGAATAAGAAAAACCAAACCCCCAGACCCTGGGACACCTTTTGTAGCTTTTCTGTATGGGATCTGTGACCTGGGGGACAAAATATTTTGCATGTTTGAGTAGGTCACCACATCAATGGAAACAATGCTGACATGGCTATCCAATCCTCTTTTTCCTTTGGATTATAATTAATTGCATGTAATGTCCTGCTGTAATCAGTTTTTTTCCTTTACACTTGCTTCCTGACTTTATTCTTTTCTTTGCTGTCTGCTAGGTCCTGTTAAAAGATTTTACTGATTCAATTGCATTGCACAATCCCTTTGTCAGGGGTGTTCAAGGAAAAGAAAATGAAAAAGAAGTGGAAAAATTATTCCAGAATGTGTGCATCAAAAGCTTTTTCTACAGTGCTAAATAAACCAGATGCAGGGATGGGTTTGAGGATGTGCTCTGTCATCATGCCTGTTATTTAAATGTTATAATGTTCCTAGTCACAGTTTTGGTACCAGAATTTTCTGAAAAAATTTCTGGGTAAAATTTGGGCCATAGGACGTGTCAGGAAGCTCTCATGGGGARTATGCAGTGTAGCAACTCTGCCCTGTGCAGTCCTCCAACGGTACCCAGCAAGACTGGCATCCTCAAGCACTGCCATGTGCCCATACACAGGGTGCACCCAGGGCCCCCAAAATCCCCCATTATCAGGCAGACTGCAACACAGATTCTTCTGTTATCTAGACAGGTTCAAATGAAAAAATCCATATAGTGATGATAAGCATGACTTAAGGAGACTGAGGCTCAGGGAAAGATGAATACTAAGTGCTATGTAGTGTAGATACAGCTAAGCCAAACCATTTACCCAGAGACTGGACCCTGTCTTTGTTTTATTTGACATCAAATATTGGAATTCCATGGAGAGAGATGAAAATGCATCTTACTGTGAGATATTATTGTCTACAGGTGTATGGATGGATAGAGTACTTATCAAATGTAATGAATAGATTTTTCTGGTGTTTAGAGAAGGACAAATGATGTTCCCCTATGAAAAAAACAAAACAACAAAACCAATAAAAAACCATGATGCTTAATYAAAAGGTTTTTTTTTTTTTTTAAATGCAGAATATTCCTCTTATACATCACTGTAATTCTACTACAAAAGAAATGCTATTGTTACAAATATTGCCCAGGTTGAAGGGACAGATGTGCTGGACTCTATAATTCTCTTCATATAGATCACATCAGGAAATTAATTTGAAATAGTGAAGGAAGCACTGTGGTGATGTGAGATACATTGCTCTTGGCACACAAGCTGTCTAATTCAGAGCTTGCTTGTGCAGTTCTGCCTTTGATTGCAATTCAGACATGTTTGCATACATTACACTGTGGATGTTTGAGCTACTTAGGCACTATTGGCTTTCCAAACATTTTGTTATGACAGGCCCTACCCCTGTAGGTAGAGGGAAAGATGCTGTACAGCCACACTTTCTTCCAAGCTGTTCATTCTTATTCCACAAGATGTTACATCTGACAAAAAAAAAAAAAAAAAAAA
>JACDOX010000004.1:1409303-1459159 GCA_014549065.1 Cardinalis cardinalis
TGAAAAAAAAAAAAAAAAAGCCAAACAGCATTCCCCCTCAAATAAACAAAATCAGCCAAACCCCAAACCACTCAGTTATAATATTAGTAGTAAAGGCATGTTTTGTGAAATTAAGAAGAAATGAAATGGACTGGACAATTAGTAACAACAGAACCGAATCCCAAACTAAGCAAATAGGTATGTCTTCTCTCTTCTGGGCCATTAAGGGCTGTGGGTCACTGTTGTGTACTGCATTGCATCATTCATTTTTACTACTTTGATGGTCCTGCCTTCTTTTCCTGCATTTTTGCCTTCCTGCATTTTTGCCAAATCCATCCTGCCACCTACATTAAGGGGTTATTTCCTTACACTGTGTAAGGGAGAGAGGTAAGTACTGCTTTCATCTTTAGGAGACAGTAGTGGGTTCCCCCCCCACCCCTCATTTTTTTTCTCACTTGTTCTTCTGTAATTAAAGCTCACAATTCAGTTGTTCCTTACCAGCATTTTTTGCTTGCATAGCTCTTTAAATTTTTTTCTCCTTTCCATTAACAATTTTATCTTTGATTACTATTCCTTTCCTCTAGATCAGTCTGCTTTCACATGAGATATCTTGTTCCTGTCATTGCAACCTGCTGTGTGAATCAGGTAAGCCTGGTAAGATACCTTTACAGAGCAGCCTTGATTGTGTTTGCCGAGCTGTGAGAAAAACAAGAAGTGTAAAAAAAAAAACTGACTTAGAAGCTTGCTTGTGAAAGAATCAGCCCCTGCTGAACCTACAGTATAAGAAAAAGAAAGAGAACTTTACACTTAAATTTAAAGAAACTTAGTGAAGTCTCRTGCTGAGAAGAAAGCATTTCATGTTGTTGGCTTGATCTTAGTGGTTTTCTTCTGTCTAATGCGCTGCTCCAGCAGTATTTTACACCCAGTTTGCATAGAGGTAAATGACAGCACGCTGCCCAAGGCACCAGGGAGTCAGACCCTTACACTTTACCAAAGCGTTGTGGAAGCACAGCAGGCACCCCAGCAAGGCTGACTCCATTGCAGCAGCCAGGCTGGCAGGAGRGCATCCAGCTGCAGAAAGCCTCTGGGGCTGGAGGGACCTCTGATCTTAAAGGCGGCTTTGCAGCTGGAGCAATTACTGCCACACATCCAACTGCATGTGAGGGTGAGGGCTCCCAGCCTGAAGCCYACAAACAGCATCCTCTGCTAATTGGGAACAGAGGAAGAGGAGATCAGAGAAGTTAATAASCGTGAAGCCAGTGCTGTGGCCAGTTAATAGCAATAGTCTTTCTTGTTATGCCCATGAATGTGTTACAGAAGTATTGGCAAATCTTATCCTGCCTGTAGGGAAGTGGGTGGCTGACATGGAATAATAAAGACTCTTTTCTTTTAGCTGCTMGTTTGAAGGCTGCTCAGACTAGAAATGGAAAAACTGTACCAGATGATGGTCTCTCTGATGGCAATCAATAGTCTTGAAGTATTTATTTGTTAGCAGGAGTCTGTCTCATGAAAATTCCCCTTTAGCAAGAGAATTAYTTGCATTTTAACAAATCAGGCTTGGGGCATGGGTAACCTTTGTGACTGTCAAGAATGAATGTCTCTGATGGTCTTGCTGTTTCTGCCCTTTTCATCCCCTGAGAGTGCAGCAGAAGTCAGCAATAAGTCTTGGATTGGGACTGAACTAGGAATGCCTCCCTGCTATGAAAAGGAGCCGTCAAGCAGTGGTGGAAGAGAGGGGAAATACATATCTTGACTGAGACGATTTAGCAACTGTATTGAGGCTCTAGAACTGGAGGAGGTTTGGTGKTGGGCCAAAATATGGTCAAGTAGTAAATGTGGGAGAAGTCAGGTAATTGCTTAGYCATGAGCTTTCTTGTACTGTAGCTGCTGTCAAATTGTGCTTTGGGGCCAAGATATTTTCTTTTATCTGACATTCCCCTCGTGAATTCTGGGAGGTCAGCTTTGGACTTGAACAAACAACATCATTTATTTGTTTGTAACTTCTGCTAGTTTCACCATCTGGCATGAATTATACTGCATTGAACATGTTCTGTCTTATCAAGTTCTATTATCACTTTGTGCTTATCCTGTAGTTTATCACTTTGCAACTGCTCGTGTAAAAAGAAGTAAAGCAAGAAAATAAAACTATTAGTGGTTTGAAAACCCTTTAAAATCTTGTTGCAGCCATTCCTGCAAACACCTGAGGCTTGGATCCTTGTTTCAAATACAGATAACTCTAATATTCTTTTTGTTGTCAGTATGGCTCTACTGTACTATACTGTGTTTTTATGACAAATTAAACATCTTTGGTTTTACCAAGCAATATGTGCCTTTTATTTTTACTSAAATTATTTGTCTCTAGTTGTAAAGGATTGCTTATTTGTTGCCTTTTCCTTCTGTTATTTTTTAAAATTTAATTGGATTACTATCAAGTTCTAGATTTGCTGCCTCAATTCTTTCTTATTTTTAGGGTAGTATAATTTTTTAACATGGTTTAGGGCTTCATATTAAGTGTGTGCTTTTCAGTTACACTCAATTTCAAAATCATAGATCTGATTTTTTTTCTTCTCTCTGCCTCTTTTGCCTTTTCATTCATTTCTTGATTATGYTATGTTTGTAGTGCAGAACTTAAGAGCTGACTACTTTCTTGCTCCTGTTAGCTAACCCTGATCACAGTAAGTTGATTTTTATTTACATTTGCAGGTGTTTTTTTCAGGATCAAATCCTTCACGCTGTATCAGATAAGTGTCTGAACATCATGAAAATAATAAACAGAAGAGATTTCACTCATAGCTCAAAAGTGTTAGGGAAAACTACTTTCAAAAGGCACTTTTGCAAACCATTACATATAACAGGTTGAAATCTTTGAAGCATCTTAAATCTGGTAGCTTTAAATTTCAACTCTCACTTCTAGTTTCACCTTTTGAAGCTTTTTGGCTTTCACATAGATGTTATACATCAATAAATATTTAAGTCTGACTCCTCATGTAAAAAAAATCCTTTGGCAAAATCTATGAATAAGAAGTAGTTGATCTAACCTGATGATCAAATTGCAAACAGTAAGGATAGATCAAGGCAACAAACCTTGCCCATGATAGTAAGACAAAGGTAATAACTGAATATTTATGTATTCTCTCATTAAGTCATGAAAATATTGTGCCCAGTGTGCTTCTGTTTAAAGTGCTTTGACCTACAGCACCGCATAATCTTGTTCTGCCCTGGTGAATTCAGAAGTGRAGTAGTTTGGGGATTCTTGCTGAGGGGGTCAGTATACAGCACAGTTGTATACTTATTCCTCAAGAGAAATTTGATGTCAGCCACAGACATTTTCTTATATGGCTGCAGTATTACCTATTTTTTTTTCTGAAACACTGCAGAACGGAAATCAAACTATCTAAATCAAAATTTGGTAAATTTTTTACCACATCCAGACTTGAGTCACTCTGGCCAAAACATAAAAATCCTTGGACTTATACTGATGGCATAGAGACTGTGACCAGAAATGTAGCCTCCCAGAATTGTGAATGGCAAACTGTCTCCTTACAGATGAATCCTGAAGGAAGCCATAAAAACACTGAAAGTTGGATAAGTCTGAATCTTCATTAATTAATCAATATAAATTGTTTCTCGTTCCTTCTGTCAAAAAGGACTTTGAAAGAAATTTTGGTTTCTGCTACTCCTCAGTTGAAGTGGAACATYTGATGTGTAGGTACAGAAATCAGGAGAACACTTACAAACCTTGTAATTTTCCAGGTAAAATTATGTTTGAACAAAGTCATAACTTTATTAGTTTTGAATCACAAGAAACAAATCAATTTACTCTTACAGTGCAAGAAGGGGAACCCTTTGTTATTCCACAATGAGCTTTTTGCTTTCTTGGAGGCTTTTTAGTTTGTATTTTTAAATAACTTTTAGAATTTGAATCTCCTTGATAAGACTCTCTTTCCAAAACCAGTATCAAAGGGGTCTGGAATGTTGTGAAGGCTTTTTTTACTAGAAGTCTTGATACTGATAGCCAGGTTTGATTTTGGGTTTGAAACACATGGATCATGGATAAAGTGAAAAGTCACTAGAAGTATGCRAACAGCTGTAAACTGAATAAAGCCAAAAGGAAATTGAATGGATTTTCTTGGAAATATTAATGCTTATGCCAGACAAAATGTTCTTAGAATGAGCATTTCTACACTGTAAAGCACATCAATTTTGTTTTCATAGCAAGACATGAGGAGTTAGTAAATAACAAGATTTATACACAGATCTCCTGTGTACTGAGTTGGACAATCACATTATTGATTGACCACCATGATGGCACTAAACCTGAACCTCCTTAATGTCATCATCTGTAATCATCTCTTGATTAGACACTCTGAAGCGCCACAGCCAGGATCAGGTAGCAGGAGACAGTTCTGATTGAGCAAATCAGTTTGGAAAGGGTCCCTGGAGAAGAATTTCATTTTCCAGGCCAGAATTATCATCTCTGTGCCTTTGAATCTATACTAATAACATAATGTGGGAGAAAAAAAAATGTTTCTCATGATGAAATAAAACATCTGTTTCCTTCCTTTCCTCTGGGTTAGGTTTATCAAATTATGAGCTGAGTACTACACAGCTCTTTTGCAGTGAGCAAAATGGACTGATAGTAGATAGATATTTTTAATTCTTATGCTATCTGCTGTAGGACTGTTGACATATGTAATTATTTAGCATCATATTTAAAAGGGCTTTTAAAACTCCAGATAACATGAGATAATTAGTGTCCCTTTACAGAAAAGTAAATCCCATGCCAACTTCACACAACTGAAACTAATAATATTATGGTAACTCTGATCTTAACAGATTCTGTTTGTGGCTTGAGCCGCAAATCAATGATTTCCCAGTCTGTGAGGCTCCTCTGGAGAAAATAAAAACCAAAACAGACAGCAAAACAAAATCCCTCTAAAATTTACTTCAGCAAATTAAATTTTGTATTAAGCTGTTGATGACAGTCAAGAAGGCTGATGATTTTATTTGGGCTAAATTATAGCACTGATACTCTCTAACACTTGAAAGAGCGTACAGTCAGAGAACTGAGATAAAACATTTGGGAGTCCTTGCAGGCTGAGCCTGGTATCAGGTAACCAGATGCAGTGACACTGGCTTCATCCCATCAGTGCACTGGTGTGCATAATGTCTCTCTTTGAAAGGTTAAAAGTGGTAGAATATCAGGGCAGTTGCCCCTGGAGTCTCCCTGTTTAATAGGGTAAAGTGGGAAGCCCTGGGCCCTCTCTTCAGATTCCATCAGTAAAGCCTGTTATTAAAAATCCCCCAAAAAGTAGATGCTTTAAAAATAATTTAAATACCTACAGTTATGTATCTGATATTTCCCTAAAAGTTCATGATTTGTGTAATATTTTGCATGGCACTTGACATTATTTTCCCATGTCTTTCCAGAATTGTCCCTATATTTGTATAGTCCATAATATGTTTTTCAAAGCTGCTTTTTAGGGTTTTTTTAGCTGATTTGTTGTTTCTATTTTTGATATTAAGTGATCTCTTCCATAAATCTCCTTAAAATCAATCCTTAATTGTGGTTTGAGTTTATTTACTGGGTGGCAAGAGGCTGTATAATGTTGTATAGCTATTTCTACATAGGAATAGAATAAAGCAGATATTGTAAGCAATGGGCTTGAYAGACATAAAGAATGCAATCGTGGTTACCAAGCGAAGAAATGAAATCTCAGTTTCAAGCTGGAAGTATCAATGCAACCAGGAAACACCCATAGGATGTGCCCAAGGGCCCACACCCTAAACATGGAAGTATGTACAGGGAGTGATCCTTGGGAATATCAGGAAAAGGAGGATCTTCATTGACCTGTCTGGGAAATCCTTCCAACAAAGTTGGGAATAGACATGCCTRGTGGTTGCTAACTGAACCTGTGCTATTCAACTCTAGGAAAATTCAGTCAGCTCAGAGCAGTTTCTGATAGGTGCTCACAGCCAATACTCTGTTCCTTAATCAACACAATGATAATCTATTTTTCATTCATATAGACTAGGGTGCTACTCCCTCTCCCTTTGCAATGTTGGCATTGCTAATTTAGACTCCATCAATGGACAATGAAAAGGAGATAGTGTAATTTTTATCTGCTGGGAAATCCGGGATAGGATTCTGTGAAACAGTTTGAGTCATTACTATGCTTGTCTGTTCATTTCTGCTTGTTGTTCTGGTGCCAAAGCAATTTGAACTGTGGTTGTGTTCACAGCAGCACTATTTAAAAACAGGTGTGAGAATTGCCTGTAGCCAGTTAGGATGTGAATCCTCTGTGGCCAAGGAATTCTGTAGACACCTTGTTCCTTTATATAAGGTGCTCTGGCATACAGAACTCTGYTTTTGCTGTACTACCTTCATCAGCAAAGTTTCACGGTTAAGTGTTCAAAATTTTTTCTCTAGGTATTTCATGCTTTCTTAACGCAGACACAGGCACACACAAATCCCCTGTGAGGATTTGAAAAAGCCCAAACAAACCATAGTCAGGAAAAGTTTATTACCTCAAAGGTACTCTTAGGGTCTTCATAAGCAGACAATGCAATTTTAAACCCTGAATACAACTTTTATATCTGTGCCTCCTCATAATGCAACATTAACTCGTAAGGTCAAAATGACAGCCTGAAGATCACACCTGACCTATTTAATGTCTCCATCCAGCCCATTGTCTGGCAGGGGRAATGACTGGCCAGATAACCCCCCAGACACCAGGACTGAGGAAAATCCATCGAAAATTACTGGTACCACATTACACTCCCATAGAATCAATACCTGTTGTCTTCTTATTTGATATGTAGGAGATCAAAAATTGTTAATTTAGTGCCACTGTACCAAGGCATGTAAACCTCTATGACAGAGAGAGCTGTTGATGCATGCAGGGAATGTTGTTGGGAGAGGCCTCCAGGCAGGCTGTAGGTTTGGTTACAGCAGGAGTTGTGTGGTCTGTGACAAAGACTGCACAGTACCTGTAACACTTCTCAAGAGGGTGATTTCAGTAAAAAGGAAAGGTTTACAGGCAAAGAGAAAGGAGATAGGCAATTTGCTTAGGAATATTGAGCAGGAGAACGTCAGTTTTCTCCTACTGTGTGTGGGTTATGTTGAGATGAAATCAAACACTGCAATTTTTTCGGCTTTTTTTGTGGAGGGAAGGGAAAAAAAGTAGCTACTGAAAAGTATCCAAGAAAAGTTAGCTGGTTTAGTGAAGGGAAAGAATTAACCTATGATCAGAATGAATTATCTGAAAAATCTCATGTTTGCTTCTACAGATGTTTAATCCTCACATTGCCTACAGAACTCTCAAAACTATTCAGTCTTAGCCAAATGTAATGCTATCTTTGGATAAGAACTGTTGACAGGATTTTAGAAGAAAATATTAATACTTATATTAACCCTTTGCTTAATATTATGGATAGATAACAACTATTGAAATAAAAAAAATAGGCTATAGTGGGAATTTGTCAAATTGTTATATAGAACTGTATTTTGTATCATATAAAATATAGAAAAAACTAACACAAAATGATCTAATATTGTACGAGGTCACTAACRCATTTATGGTGCTCCAAATAAGGCGTTCCAGGTGGTGATGCTAAAACCAACATTAATTTGTCACTGGMTGCTAGATTTATTCTGCCTTCATAGATGTAGAAAACAGACATCTGTTTAAAATAATTGCTGTACACAGACAGCAAAGCTATTAAGCTACTCACAGCGAATTGGACCCCATTGGTACAAAATTCACAGGAATCTACARTTTTGCTAAATTATTTTACATTACCTTTGACCTAAAAACTTTTTTTTCTAATGACGAATAATTAATTATTTTTGAAATAGCAATAAGCTTGCTCTTTAAATAAGAAAGAAACAAATCCCCTAAATGCCCTGATTTTCAGCAACATGCACACCACTTGTATCAAAGTGAATTCCAGGGTGTTTCCAAGGTTTTCTGTCATTTGTAATAAATACTCAAATTAATCTTGTCTAAGAGTTTTGCAAAAGTTGTGTGCCTCTGGTTCCCTGAATAAGAAACTTGAGGCTTTTTCTCTCGTTATGGCGCAAATATGAAAAATATGACACAACTGTATGTTGCACAACAGAATGGGGACAGTATAAATCAGTTTAACTGAGCTGATGTTTATTATTTTGGAGGGAAAACCAAACAAACTTCAGATTGTTCTAAAGTCTGTGTGGAAAATTTTTATGTTTCCATTTTGTAATTATATGATTTCAAATTTGTTTTTMATTTGTCTCTTACCCTTTATCCTTCTCTATTACTAATTTTATTTTATTTTGTTTCTCCACTTTGCTATTGTGGGAAACAGTTAGAAAGAGACAGTAAAGTTTGAAGAAACTTAAAATTAAAAAAGAAGAGGAAAACAAATAAGTAAAATATGGTCTCGAGTTTCCTAAGATAAAACACTGCTAGGGAGGACAAAATTTATTTTCCCTTCTCAATGAAAACTCCTGGTGASTTCTGTTTTGCCTAAGCAATTTCGAGCTGCTGAAGCACAGAACCATCAAAGGTGCTCAACCCTGGGGCAAACTTACTGGAAAGAAGGAAGAAAGTGCTAGGTATCATCAATGAAAACCTAGACAGAGCACTCAATCTGCCATTTTTCTTCTGGTTTCTTGGAATTGTTCCACTCTCCTCTATAGGTTTGCTTGAAAGCACTAAAATAAGCACTAAAATAAGTAGATACTCATACTCTTTAAAGCCATTGAGAGTGAAGGGATATGCAGATTGGATCTAAACATCTGGACAGAAACATAAAATCCAGTAACTGTGCAGCCAGGATGACTCTATTACATCATAATCTCTTAGTCACCATGCTCTTCAGGGCAGGCTGTTATCTACAAGTGTGGCTGTAATGTTGTCAGTCACCTCCTGTGCTGCAGGAAGCACTGAAGCTTCCTCCTTTCTCTGAAATACTGAAATACAGCAAAGGGTAACTATACAGGATTAGGTGCATTAGCAGAAACCAAACAGATTTGTACTGTGCTAGTAATGAAGTAATTATTATGATATGGACAATGGACGCTGTGCCTGTTACATATGGCTATAAATAGGCCAGATGTGAAATTTTGTTTTACTTCTGCATTTTACAGTATTTTGTGTATCTGCTGCTTTAGCTTCAGTACTCCATGCTGGGTTTTTTTTTTGCATGAGATTTCTTATCCCCACTTCCCTTTGTTGAAGAATGGATATATAAAGAAAGGGGATGAAGCTATTCCACTTGAAATTGAAATCTATAGTACAGGATTACTAGTATGTGCAGCTGGTATAAATCCATGTCTCTGTCCTGTAGTATGAAAAAAGTGGTGTGCTTCCCAAATCCCTGCACCTTAACYCAGCTAGCTAGGAATTTAACAGAGATTTCTTAGCTGTATGTATGTGTTTGAGACTGCCRCTTATTAATTAAGACTATTTACTGCAGCTCAAGGGACATGGTGTGTTTTAAAGTCCTCATAAATTTTATCTTTGTGAGCACTTGTTTTCAAATGACCCTGAAAGCACAATAATCTTTATAGTCGATGCATGTATAAAATGTGAAGTTTAAGTGTGTTCTATTCCAACTAGAGTGAAATCCATTTACTTTGCTGCTTGGCATGGAAAAAAAAAAACAAAGCAGATTTTAAAATATTCTTTCTTTGTCTGAAAGATTTTACCCAAATTTATCAGAGTAGAGTACAACAAAAGGGAGATATGTCTCAAATGAAAATTAAATATAATATTTTTGGTGTTTAAAGGAAATGTCAAATAATGTCCAAATTTTGCAGGAATTAATAAAAGCTTCTGGTAATGGTTTCTATTCATAAATATTCAGGACAGCAGCTGTCTACTCTTCGCTTTTCACGTCTTTATCTTTTCTGCACTGTTATATTCACAAACTAAGGGTATTACAATACTGCTGATCTGGATATTTTTTCTTACCATAATCTAAGGGTATTGTGTATGTCTAACTGGTACAAACCAACACTCCTACCAAAAAAGCAGCTTCAGCCACAACAGGGACTTGTCCTTAATCCCCTGCTGCCAACAGTGGAGAAGYCACTGAGGGAACCATGCTGGGACTGAAGCTCTGGGGAGAGCTAGGGAAAGGAAAGCTTCACCTGGATTACTCTCATGGTACGTGGCATTTCTCAGGAAGGATAGATAAAGCAGTGTGGGTGGGTGGGCAGAGTCAGGAAAAGCAGATGAGAGAGGATAGAAGAGRAATTTTGAGGCAGATTTTCATAACAATAATCAAATTATGGTAGGTATTGAATAAGAAGACTGTCAGTAAYATTTTAATAAATATGGATTTGACTAACTGCCTGTCTAATAACAACCTATTGGAAATACACAGTGAAATCAAAACAATTCTAAGAGGAATATAGGAGTTCTTAAAGATGGAAACACCTGGAAAGTATTAGAAAAACAGTGGAGGAACTATTGTAGGGTACTTTCTACTTGACAGCTTTACAGCTGGTCTTTTAGTATGTAGTCTTTCCATGCCAAATATGCAGAATTACAGATAATATTAAATTAGGCATGCCAGACTAATTGATATGAGTAAATTGTAGAAGATTAGTCTGGAATTCAGATGGATTGTTTTAAGAGAGATGCAGGGTAACTGCTGTAATCAGATCAACCTGGTACTCCTAGCCTGGCTGTGATGGGAAGGCCTCACACATATCGCAAGGAAAGATTCCTGTGTTCTTAGAAGAAACGCGCACTTTAACAAGTGGTTGTTTTGACACTCTGTGGTGTGTTTTATACTCYCCATGTGAAGAGGAAGCATTCTGTCCTGGAGGATCCATTTTCTGAGTCATTAATCAGCCAGGTTCTTTGGCTCCTGGAGGGTCTCAGCTCTGCTGGTTGTCTTGTTTTCCACAGAGCTGGAAAACAGATGGAGCTCGAGTCAGGGCAGGTGGRGGTCCCACCCTTAAGAGAGGGGAAGAATCCTCAACCTGTCACTTGAAAAGAGAAAAAAAGCACTGCAAACATAAATCTCTCCTGGTAGCATRGAAAAGTACTCTGATACACTGTACAAGTCACATTTTATGTACTTAAGGGAGGAAAGTTTTGACAATTTGAGAAACTGCACTAATAAACATACTTACTAATAAACCAGGTTCACCAGCTCAAGAGCATGAGAGAATCATCAAAAATGTGCAGAAACACTCTAGATACAGGGAGAAACCTGCCTTTCCAGAATGTAGGCCACCACTTTATGCACGGGCTATTGCAACTGCCAGACAGTGGACAGCATTATAGCCTACAGCCAGTATGCAGCGAAAGGAAGCAGAAAGTTATATCTTTCTATTATCTTGCAGGTTGTGTTATATACAGGCTGTTCCCTGGCCTCCCTCCACCCTGGATGTGCTCAAATGGCAGCGAGTGTTTTGGCAAGGAGCACGCTGACTGCTGTCTAGCACACACTATCCAGTGAGAGCTATTTTTGTTATCTGCTAAAACTACAGCTTGGAAATATGTGCTGTTGAGACATTTTGCTGTTTGAAAATGCTCCAAGAACTGGTTCCATGGATGTAAATCAAGAATTATAATGTCATCATAATACCAAAAAACTTTTTTTCTGTCCCAAATGTGARAATTTTATGTTCAGCTGACATGAATACAATATCAACTGGAGGAGGACATGAACTCTTTGGTAGTTTTCCCATGTATGATGCTAATATTTCACCACTGAACTTTGGTTTCTGAATTTTTGTTTCACTTACATTCACATGAAAATTCCCACCTGTCCACAGTACTTGAATTTTTTTTCCTGAGGACCAAAAAAGGATATGAATTCTTGATTCTTGCTTTAACTTAAAATTTCTTAAATGTTGACCCATTTTAAAAAAAAATTTGTTTTTATGTTCTTGAAGGTTCTTTGGGTTGTTTTTTTTTTTACTATGGAAGGCTTACTTTATAAATCTGCCTGTGAGAAACTAGTTTTCTTAACTTTGAAATTTGGCAGAGAAATAAGGAGAGAGAAAGCTCCTTACTCTGAGCTCACACATGCCCAGATACTTGGAATTTCAGTGGCAAGCTCCTGACCTGAGATTGAAGGACATGTAACTCCCCTTTGCATTTATGACCAGGTTTCGGACGAGATTCTCTAATGCAAGTCAGAAATGTAAATTGTCAGAATGTGAAAATAACTTAGCTAATGCAATATCAAATGGTACCATTAAAATTCATATGTGTGGCCTTCAGCTGAATTCCACAGTCCAGAGATGAACAGCGTATCCCAGAGATGAGTACTGACTCCTAAACAGCCTATTGAATGAGAAGAGTAGGTAGGTTATGGCTTGTGCACATGTACAAATCTCTGCACCGTTTTGCTTGTTGGGTGTGAATTTTTAGAGATGTTTATTGAAGTACATCCTCCTCTAGGATGAAGGTGTCTTATTGAGCCCTGCCAGTAAGCTCAGCCTCACCTTCCAGTGCTAGCAGCCTGGCTGGGATCTGACCTCGCTTCAGCCTTCTCCAGCATTAACTGCCAGGCTGCAAAGATCATGATCTTGGGATCATGTTTCCATTTTTTTTCCTCATTACCAAAGTACTAAAGTTTCTTTGGGCCAGATGGTGACAGAGCAGAATGGYAAGGAAGTACCAAAGGCTCGCTTCCAGGAGATCACTTATTGTAGGTTTGTTCCAGGATAGTTTACATATTTAAAGCAGGATCTCCAGAGGGATGGAAATCCTTGGCTTTTCTTTCTAATTGAATGCTTTCACCTGTCCTGATCTGCTGAGCAGTCACATGTCCTTTGCTYTGCAGATGATTTGGCATGGATATGTGAACTCTCTCTGGAAAGGTAGATGTGCAGTTCCTACAGGTGTTTTTGAAGGTTGGCATCCTAAAACTAAAGTTATCATTCACTAATTTCCTCTCCCACTACATACACATACACACACAAKTCCACTCTCCCTATCAAAGCAGTCCTTACATCCTCAGAACGCCTGACAAAGAGTTTAAAATGAAGCAGCAGTCACCCCAAGCCATGAACTGTTCTTTTAGCAACCTCACAGAACTGAACTTATGGCATACAGATGGCAAAGTCATGGTTTACAGAACTCAGTTGTGCTGATATGTGAAGCAGGTCTCAAATAGCTCAGCTGGCAGGAGTGGGTGCTTCAGCCATTCACAAAACAGCAACCAAAGTACTTAAACTTTATAGCCACGCTTAAATTGCTAATAGGAGCAGAGCCAAATCAGAGGACTGGTATTTGCTCATCCTTGATGCTGGAAGAATTCCTGCTATGGCTTTGGCCCAAGACTTTGTCGCYGTGCCACTAATTTCCAAGTGCTGCCTGGGAGCTCAGCACACAATCTGTGGAGCATTCCCATGAGTGTCTTGAACACGGCCACGCTGCCTCAGAGACCCAGGGAGCTTCAGACTATGATATTGCTCTTTTGTGACAGCCAGCCTCAGGGTCCTGAGCACATTTTGTTT
Source organism: Cardinalis cardinalis (assembly GCA_014549065.1). Lineage (NCBI taxonomy): Eukaryota > Metazoa > Chordata > Aves > Passeriformes > Cardinalidae > Cardinalis > Cardinalis cardinalis. The sequence goes on from JACDOX010000004.1 coordinate 1,422,751, forward strand.
CCAAATCTGGTTTACTCATTTATCCTGTCCTGATCTGAATAGAAACATAGAAACAGGGAAGTTTTAGACCCCAATTATAAGCCCTTCTACTTTACCTAAGACCTAATTTTGATGTCTTAAAATCTTTTGTAAACTACAATTCTATTACTAGGCTCAGGTAAGTGGAGTCAAACAGGGTACCTAGTTGTTTCAGTATACAAACAATATCATAACTTGTCTCTTTTTGGACCTCTTTTGGGTCCAAATAACAGAGTGCTTCAATCATTAAACATATATTTTTTTCTATCTGCACAGAATGAATTGCAAGATTGAAGCCCTAGCATTCCCTTTGTGCCCACCCTGTAACATAATTCCAGATGAACCCAGCTGTTGAATATTTATCAGGAGAATTGTTCAAAGAATAAAAAAATAATGAAGAAATAAATGAGGGGAAGAATTGWACTAGAACATAGTTTAAAATGTTTCTAATCATGTCAGTAAGGTTTATTACCCCTGGTTGTAGGGGCACCTTCTCCTGGCAGGGGAAATAWTTCTCTTTATCGAAACTCACATACATAAAATTCCCAATGAAATTAATGAACATATTCAATTCAAAAGAAAAACATGAAGAAAGAATTACACAAAGATACAATTTTGTTCCCTTCATATTCAGTCTATCACCCCTGCACAAGGAATACAAGATTTGCCCTTCAGCTCCAGGAGTCACCCCACGTCAAATGTAGCTCCTTTCACTGTTTTTTGGTTAGTTTGGGGGGGGKTTTGTGTTTTGTTTTGGTTTGGTTTTTTTAAGTTTTTTTTTGTTAGGTTTTGCTTGTTTGCTTGTTTTTGTATAGAGGGCACGTTTGGTTTAATTTGGAGGTGATCTCTGGATGCACATATTGACCAGAGCAGCACAGGCTCTTTTCATTATTTACAAGATATTTTATCTGTTATAGAAACACCTAATTGCCTTTACATTTTCCTACCCTGAGGACTTCAGAGTAAGAATTGGAGCACAGTTTCACTGGAACCCACAGTACAATTGCTCAAAGCCTAATGCTCACTGTCACAGACAATAGCTCCCATGAGGCGGGGCAGCAATCCCTTATAAACAACAGCCTTGTGCTCACAGTAAAAATTAATTTCAGCTCTCAGAAGAAACACATTTCAGGAAAGGCAAGGGATGTGAATTTCAATATTGGCAAATGAATTTGTATGGAGAAGTGTACTCCACCTCCCACTCTAAAATCCATTAGCAAAAGGTAAATGTCTGTATACAAAAAGAAAAAACAAGGTAGAAAAGATAAAGAAGGGAGAGAGATGTGCAGCCAAGAGACACACATGAAAAAAACATATATTAGGGAGTACAGAATGAAAAAATATACTCAACGAGTTCAGAATAGTAAAGSAATGCCTGCTACTCTGCCTCTACTCTATATATTGGTTATTTGTGCTGATAAAAATGTATAAAACTTTTGAGTAGAATAAGTATTTTGCACCAGCTTTATCTTAAGGGATGAGACTACCCCTTCAGATTTAATKTTGATCTGTGGCTTTCCTATTTAATCTATGGAACTTAAAAAGATGTTTATATCTGCTATTGGTGTGCTTCCACCTCCTATAATTCCTGATTTATAGACCCTGGCAAACAAAAGTGGCCTGAATTATTGAATGCTTTATTATGACATAATGTAATACCTTTACTATGCAGTAAATGCTTGTTTAATAGAGAATGTCCTTTATATTTCACCTGTAAAATCAAGAGATCTATTTTTTGAGCTGGGATTTTATGTYAGCACAGCATGTATAAGGGTCTTTCCCTTAGTTTCTGTTGCTTGAAAAATTATGATGCAGAATCATATTTTTCACATGCTGTAGGACATCCGAATCCTTTTAGTCCTTCAAATTTTATTGAAGGCTGTGAAACTCCAGAAAGGGGCAGAAAATATTAGCAGAGACAGTACCCACCTCTACTTTGCTGGAGGTGTAAAATTGTAATTGAAATTTATGTTCTTTATGTTTTGCCTGACTTATCTTTTGAGTTGCCTATAAGCTCAAGAAAAGTCTCTGTTTCMGTCAATGGCTTGGGAAAATTGTGAAGAGAAGGGAGAGGGTTAAACTGATACCAGGAAATGCTGTTTAGAGTTAATCCCCTTTTAAAATCTGTGGGTATATCAGCCTGTGAAAACTTTTGCTGTCAGGTGCAGCCAGATAAAAATCATCCACAGAGGGAATTTATCATTTATTTTAGCTTGGCTGAATGATGATCTCATCGTATCACAGTTACTTTTTTTATAATGCATCTCTTCACTGTGAGAAGCAGATATTCTCCCTCTGGTATAAAACTGATAGGCAATAAATCTATTTAATATCTTGTAGTTCTGTGGGACTCCAGCTGAGAATTTTGCCGATACAAATGATGCTCCAGATCACATTCTATGTTTGCTCATACTCACTGGAACATCAAATTTCAGTGGCAACCATCTTTTAGTATACACACTATTGGATGAAAGCAGAAATGGAAAATATGATTCAGTGCAAATATAGTGGATCTTTTGCACAGCRCTATCTCCCTACTTATCCCATATTTTATCTTTCTCCTCTCACTATGAGCAATAGTTACTGGTTACTATCCACTAGGATAAGATTTTACTTTCTAAGATTATTTTAATTAGAGTTTTTTTGTGTCTATATTTGCAAATGTGCATTTATACACACATGCTGGCTTTAATTATTCTTTTTTTTTCATGAAAAGCYTTTTTCCCCTCTGGTGTAAAATTGTTTTTCCATCTTGTTTTTTCCAAGTGGGTTTAAGATCTCTAATACTATAAATTTCTAAGTATGAAGCTTGTTTTATAAAAGGCAGAATGAAGTTACAAGGCTGGAAGCCTCTCCGGGAAAAAAAAAAAAGGAAAAAAGAAAAAAAAGAGAGAAATCATTCTAGGAGATCAAGGAGAAATTCAAACTCACAGAATTTATTTAGCTATTGTTTTCTTTGCATTCAGAATTGGCATTAGGGAAGTAAGAATCTGTCCTGTACAAACTGATGAAAACCCTTGTACCCTGCTATCCTTAATGCAGCAACATAGGTTAGGACTGTGCTCTGGTAGACTAGCATTTTGGATAGCTGTTTTTTAATTTGTTTTTGTTTTTGTTTTTCCTCAGCCAAAGATGTAATTTGTGGCTTTGGGTAAGCCATTCCTTAGCTTAGGTTTCTGCTTGGCAGGTTTGCATGGCAATGCTTTGGCAGTGCTATGGGGGATGGTGTGGGCTGCAGGTGTGGCATCTGTGAGAAGTCACAGCCAGCTCCAGCTGGGTCCCAAACAGACCTGCTGCTGGCCAAAACTGAGCCCATATGTGATGTTCAGGGCACCTCTGTGGTGACRTTTAAGAACAGGCAAACCCCACAGTAGTACAAGACGAGAATGAGAAAATGTGAGAGAAACAGCTCTGCAGACACCGAGGTCAGGGAAGAAGGAGGGGGAGATGCCAAAGCAGAGATTCCCCTGCAGCCCATGGTGCAGCCCATGGTTAGGCAGGACACATCTTCTGTGTTTCCTTGAAGTGCTTGGTTTTGCACTCAGCATCCACTTGTAATGGAAAAATCTTGGGTTTAGTAATTATTTTAAGATCTAAAAGGGAAGAATAATTTCATATTGGAAATCAAAATTTGGCAAGCTATAATATATTGAGATTGCAACTCCCCAAGAATCATGTACTTGCCTTCTAATTTTTACATTGTAGACCAAAAATTGCACTTTTTATATTAAAATAAGCTCTCTCCATGTTGTTGTATGTACACTGGTCTCAAGGGCCTTAATAYCTTGACAGGTCAGTGAAGCAGCTTTCAGTGGGTGGCTCCTCTGTGGTCAGTTCTTGATTTTTTAAAGAGCTGTTGTGTATGAATGGAAGGAGATTTTGTAAACTAAAGAAAAATAAAATTCTTAATTCACATTCAAGTTCAAACCATTTTCTGTTTCCACTCATTTTTCTGACATTCACTTGAAAAATTATGGAATCTCATTTATTTATGCATGTATTTATTTATTTATTTATTTATTTATTTTAGGAAAAGAGTACAATGATTTATTGGCCAGATCATATCAGCTCTGTCAAAGAAGATGTAATCTCAGGTCAAGAACAAGACTTGAGGAAATAAAAGGAGAGACAAGATTTGGGAACAATTCAGCCTCCCCACACATATGGCAGTTTCAGCTGCTTATTTACTTTTTTTTTGGTTTTGTTGTTGTTAATCCATCTAAAAGCTGCAGGGAGCAATTATGATCACCCTGGCTGAACTGCTTCATAACCCAAACTACACCATTTCACCCAGGGACTCTTGCGCATAACGTAACAGCTTGTGATTGAATTACTAGAGCATGTTGAATTGCTGAAAGTCCTTACATGGAAACAACTTGTTTGTTCTTTAGAAGTTTGCTCTCTGTTGCTCCACCAGCATCATGTTTGTGGTATCCTAAAGGTCTTTAGCAGCAGCTTGCTGGGATCTTGCCCTAAGGTGATAATGACTCTAAATGATCKGCAGAAAAAGCAAATAGGTGTTGATTTAAGCTCTGTCAGTCATGGCTGAGCTGAGTTTTTAAAAATTTATAAAAACACTTATTGGACTCTTACTTTGAAAAAATATTTAGTGACTATGGTCAAATAAAGCTCCYGTATCTTCTTTTTTAGGGTTGGGGGTGAAGGAAGCTCACCTGTGAGAGTGGTTTACTATGGAGGGTGCTCAAAGGACAACAAAAACCATGTTTTCAGACAAGAATTGTGCTTCAGGTCAGCACCTTACAGATTTTTGTCTGCAGAGTGCAGGCTATCTCTTCAGAACTCACATTAGGTGCTCTCTGAGAGTGAAGAGTAAGATAAATACTTTGCACTGAATGTATCTGTTTACTCAATAAATTGTTTTATTTTTACTTTTTCAGGTAGACCCATTTTCTGTAATTGCTTTAGGAGTAAACTACTGCCTAAATTGAAAAAAATAGATTTAAGTTTCTTATGAYTCATTGGTAAAAGCAATTTTTCTCAACCTTTTGCCGTACAAAAGTGTAACAATACAGGACCATTTTGTGATTGATTTGCAGGAATCATCTCTGTCCAGTTATCAGAAATCATCTGTGCCAAAACCCTGGAATATACAGCTTAAAATAAGGAGTAGTGAAACACAGTGTCATTGTAACYCGTAATAAAATTCACATTGAGTTTGGCAAGCAGTGTATCAAGAAAATTTGACCGTAAGTTTAAAACTAATCTAGCCAAATAGATATATGAGCTCAGTTTGAGACTGGGCCCTGTGTATCAAATCCTGTGTAGAGCTGAAAACTGCTAGTTTTCTACATTTCTGAAAATGAAAATGCTGGGATTTCCAGAAAACCACATGGAAGACACCCATAGCCTTTCTGCACAATATTGYTGTTGACATACTCTTTCCATAGCTGAGATTATTTTGAGTTTTCTTTGACTATTAAAGAGGTGCTTATTTCTGTTGTCAAAATTAAAGAGATATCCATGGGCTTTTCTGTATTTAAGTTGAACTGTTTATTAGAGACAGTTTATTAGTTATTTTCCCATGGATTCATTAAGCCTCTATAGTTGTTCTCTGAACTCCTTTGTTTAAGTAGATTTGTTTGTAGGTTTTTTTCTTATCTACAAAACCAAGACACTGATAGAAATGTATTCTAAAGTCTGTTGGAAARTAGACCTGCACTTGAATACATACTGAGGGTGCACATCCATACTTGTAAACCAATATATKGATGGGATGTGACAAATAAACAAATACTTATGTATGTTATTTGTCAAAAAACATTGATTAAATCTCTCAGAAATCTATTCCAAGGATTCAATCTTTAGGATTTAAAGTGGTGCTCATTTCACCAATCTGAAGTCGCTGATGGTTAAGCCAATTATCCTGACATCTTCCAATGTCAATGAAACAAGAGAGAGCTATTGGCCTAACAAAGAGTGGGGAACTGCTACTTTTCAGGTGGTCAAAAGCATGTAAATCCCACTTTACCATTTCAGTGTAAGTAGYCATTAAAACACTACCCATTTGTATCTAATGCACTCAACACTGAGTACAAARTGTACCAGGGACAGCATTGACAAGCTTTCCATTGTTTGTCATTTCAAACATCACTCCTAAAATGGATATGGCATTAGTTGAAATAAGTTGCTTATTTTGATGACATAGGAGACATGCAATTGTGACTTTGAATAGGACTTTYTTACATCTCTGATATCTACTTCACTTTTTTTTTTTATTTTTACATTAGCTTCCAGTTTCTCGGTTTGGGAAGCAGGGTAAACGGAGAATAACACTGATATATGCTGAGTAGAAGGCATAAAAATACTGAATCTATTTTTAATTGAGATGAGYTAATAGTTCTGGACTGGGGCCTGCTCCTTTTGCAAGTAGTGCTAATTACTTTAAAAAGAGTTCCGTGGAGAAGAAACACTATGAGTTGTTTTYGGCTTTTTTCTTCACCAAAAAAGGACTTTTACACTTTGAGACTTGAATCTGTTTAATTTGTCAAGAAAATCCTTAGAAATCTGTAAGATAATACTGCAACAAATAAGGTCCAGCMTGTAGAAATATGTTAAGAAACTGCAATTGCATTTCCACTGTTATTTTTTATCTGACATGTCATTCTATAGCAGACTTTATAGAGCAGGAGGTGAAYTGGTATAATTAGTTTAGTTTCTTGCCATCATTCCCATAGGTCAAGCCAATTAAAAGACGACAGCACTCCAAACTGTAGCATATGGCACCATGGCATGAAACACACTGTAGATAGAAAACAATTCGGTTGGGATTTTAACTTTGAAATTTAATTGAATATAAACAATATTTGTCTCTGGATCACCTTGAAATTTCTTTCCTTCTCTTTGCTTCTTATTTTCATCAAGAATCAGAGCAGTATTCTCTTCTTGGGTCATTTAGTATYGTCTTTTTTGCCTTTGAATGAGTTCCGTGCTGTAGGTGTTACACTGCTCAACATTTTACTTTTGTTCTAAGCAGAGTCATTTGAAAGCCACAGAATTTATGATTTGTGATATATTTGAAAATTCTAATTTTAGTTTTACTGCAGAGAGCAGCCCTTCTCYTCCTCCACTAACAAAGCAAATAAAACATGTTGTTTTCAAATTTTCTTGCTGTGTAAAAACCAGTAAGGTTAGCAGTAAATGAAACTGGTTGTTGGGTGGTTTGGGGTTATTTTTGCTTCAAGACAAGTTTCACACTGCCATTCCCTATTTCACCTGAGTCTGAACTCTAAAGACAGAGAGCATGATTCCCCTGGGAGCAGTCTGACAAAACCAGGTTTTCTGGGAAGTCCCTATCAATGCTTTATCACAAGGTGTGAGGGCACAGGGTATTTCTCAGTGCTGCCACTCTGTCCTTCATGTCTCATAAGCTACTACCAGGCTTCTTGGAGTGACTTTAGCACATGCCAACCAGTATTTTACAGATAGTCCCTGGGTGAGACTCCAAAGTTAGAATGGCCTAGGATAGATTCCCTGGCACAATTTGGTGGTGTCCACCTTCTTCTGGGGGGAGAACATTGCTAGCGAAGACAAAACTGCTGGACGGCATATTTGGAAAAACATTCTTGGTTTTGTTTTTTTGGGTTTTTTTTCCATTCTAATTAGATTAAAATAAAAAGCTCTTAGTTTAAGCTCTTAGACTAAGAGCTTTTCAGGAAAACTTCRTTTTTCTATGAATATATCTTAGTATACCCCTCATGTCTTCTAGGACATCAAGGGTTGCTATTTGATTRCAAAAGGGTAACTGAGTATTGGTATCCAAATCCAGGTCCAGTGTATATGGTTTCTTATGTAAAATTTCTTTCTGTTGTTTAGGGATTCTTTCAGACTGAGACCTTTTGATTTCTTGTGAGTTTTTTTTCCACAGTGTAGCTCAGACAAAGCAACATTTTTTATCTAGCAACTGCTTCAAATCTAAAACCATGGTTATATAAATAGTTGCTGAGTCTGACTCTCTGTTGTTCCATTAAGCACCAGCATAGCTCATCTTTCCTTAGACAATGGAAATATGCAGACAGTGAAAGTGCAGTTGTTTGCAATCAGAGCAATGTAGCTGCTTCGTAAATATAGTTATCTCACACTACTGGAGAACAGGCAAATGAGATCAAGATCAGAATAAAACTGTTATTCCTGGATTCAAGTAATGAATAAATGAAAGTCTGTATATGCTATTCACTGTGATCCTTGAATGTACATCGGGATACTCTCTGATGAGCATGAGAGAGCAAAGCATGTCTGCTTAATTTTTAATCTCATCTACAGGTTAGTCCTTGTAAAATAACAATTATCAAGTCAGATTCTCTGAAAGAATGAACTTGTCAAACTCACATACATTATCTGCTGTGGCAATTGATGTCACTATGATAATGCCATGCCAGCAGTGCTTAAGCTAGGAGTTTATCAGTTACCCCATGATAAACTCTAGCATTTGAGGGATTTCTTTCATCCCAGTTCATCAAATCACACAGGTCTGACATTCAATATGCAGTCCTCAGGGTTTCAAATGTTCTTTTGCTCTTGATTTATGCTAACAATAGAATATTCGAAAGAATGAAGACTAAGGGTCATCATAGTGCCTAAGTGACTCTGATTAAACAGATTCCAGAAATTGGCTGTGGAGAGCTGCACTGAAATAGGAAGTTTGGATGACTGTGCTGATTTCAGCTGGTGTTGAGGTTATTTTCTTCACGGTGGCTGGTGTGGGGCTACATTTTTGATTTGTGCTGAACCCAGGGTTGATAATATAGAGATGTTTTTGTTATTGCTGAGCAGGATTTGCACTGAGGCCTTTTCTGCTTTTCATACTGCCACGCTGGCGAGGAAGTTGCAGATGTGTGGGAGGCTTGCAGGAGACATGGTCAGAACAGGTCACCCCAACTGACCAGAGGGATGTTCCAGACCCTATGACATCTGCTCAGTATACAAAGTGGGGAGAAGAAGGAGGAGGAGGGGGGAAATTTGATGTGATGGCATTTGTCTTCCCGAATCACCATTACACCCTGCTTGCCTAGAGATACCTGAACACTGCCTGCCCATGGGGAGCAGGGAATTAATTCCTTGTTTTGCTTTGCTTTTGTGTGTGGCTTTGGAACTTCCTGTTACATCTCAGCTCCCGAATTCTCTGGCTTTTACCCATCTCATTCTCTTCCTGTCTGTCAGTGCGGAGTGAGCGAGCGGCTGCGTGGGGCTTGGCTCTGGCTGCAGTTACACCACCACAAGCAGCAAAATTGGAAGCAATATAAGCCTGAACTTTGTAGTAGTGCAGAAGAGCAAGGAGAAAGATGGAAGGAGCTTACTTCCCAAATTTCTTTGCTCTGAAGACAATGTCTTGGTATTTGGAGACCAGGTTCAGGAATCATCTTGTTTGACCATAGAGATTTTCAATGTGAAAGGTTACCTGTGGATTCAAGCCATCAGGTCTTTGCAGAGCTTGATTCTTGAAGATTACTTTAAAAGTAAGGTAAATCACACTTTCTAGTACTCAAATCCTTTCACTGACAACACAGACCACTGATAGCAAACAAAAAATGTGCCTGTCCCCTTGAAATTATGAATGAACTGATAAATCCTATTCCCTGCTTTGGACAACCTAGCAGGGACTAAGCAGAAAAATATAAGTATCAATATTGGTAGGGAAAGACGAGAGCTTTGCTGTAGGGGGAAGGCGTAGTATTAATAGAAATGGATCCACAGGTCTCCTTTACGGGTACAACCACATGACACATTATATTTAAGATTAAATGGAGATTGGGCACAATCAAGCCCTCAGCAAGGGAAATGTCTGTTTTTCTGAGTATGTTTTTCCATCCTATCATAAAGGTACCAATCACTTCCAACCTCTGTCTCTCATTTTAAGTTGGAGTAATCATAAGATTTTTATAGGAAATTGCATTAGTAATTTTATTACTTCTTTAGACATACTTTTATATGTTAAAATTTAAATTTATTATTTTACATGGGTATTGCTTCTCTGGATATAGAGCATTTTGGGACCATGGTTCTGAAAAAATATTCTAGCAGATTTATCATTCTAGCGTTTTACAAATCCTGGTATCTAGAGATCACTCTTTAAACACTTTTAGAAAACCTTAACTGAAAAGAAAACAAACCCTCAACTCAAACATATATAACAAATGGCCAGGAGCACATTATTTTCTTTAAAATAAAAGCTCTTTCCTTATGCTGTAAATCAAGCTGGAAATACTATCTTTGCTGTCTTTTCTTGCCTTATAACAGTAAAGAAACAATTTATTTGATGCCATATAATGCAACTAAATTAGAAAACAGAAGGTCTGAGAAATGTTTTCCAAGGAGAATATCTTTTCTCCTAAAATTCCTAGGGGAAAATGTATGGTGCATTATCATTACTTTTCCAAACTCCCCTCCTCTCCTTCTCTGCACCAGGTTCTCTCAAGGTTAATTTGAAATGGTACAAAATGCCGTATTCACGGAGGGAGCTGTTATCTTTTCGTTTAAAATAAAGAGATGTTCTTCGGAATTTTTCCCCTTCATTACTCGGGAGCACCACAGAGGCCGGCAGAGCTTGCAGCAGAGGGCAATAGTGAGCTGTAAATGTTTCCTCTCCCGCCCCTGCCTTTTCCGTGGAGGCTCTCRGGCACTTCTAGGCTCCTCTTCTCCCCTAACCATAGGCGGTCCTACAGTGTCAAATCTTGCACAATAGGACCAAATGCAATGATGAGCTTTTTCCACCGTTCTCAGAATTTTCTGTATTTATAGCAGATAGATGAAATTGGTGACTTTCATGACTCCATAAAGTTACTCACCGATTACTCTSAACTTCCCTGCATTCAGGCTTCCCTGCAGTGCTAACACTCCTTCCTCTAAACCTGCACTCAGTCAGCTCTTTGGAGTAATGGCTCTTGCCAAAACTGGTGATATCAAACAGAGGGAAGAAGTATATAATTTTACATATTTTGCTTTGGAATTCTTTTAAAGCCAATTTAAACCCTCCTCTTMAGAGACCAAGGCATTGCTATATGTAAATGTTAGACCTTGTTTCTAGATGTACAAGCACAGTACAAGTGGCAGAAAAGATGAAAAGAAGTGAGCAGGAAAAAATCAGGAAAATATAAGAGGGAAAAAAATTTATGTTTCTTTCTTAAAATTACATCATAGTTTTCTAAATAAATAAATTTTGCCTTAGAATTTCTAAAAAAATACAAGCAGCCCTTTCTGTGTTTTGAAGTGTTCCATGGCTTGAATTGAATGACATTTCTAAATCTAAGTTTCATCTATCCCAGACTTTTAAAAGTATTGTATAACTATCAGGGGACTGCAAGTCCTTTATTCATTTGACCTCTGCCTTTTGTCATATGGTTTTTTTCTTCTTATGCTGGCTGCTGAAATTAAGCTTTTCTGACAAAGTTACAATGGAGGAAGAAATTTTTCCCATCCATTTTGCATGAGGGTAAAGATTTAGGGAACAAGTCATTATGACGTTATATATGTACATTTTTACATACATCTAGCACATTTTTAAGAGCTAAGAGGGAATCTCCATGAGATGGGAGTATATTGGTATGCTGTTAATGCTTAAGGAGTGCTTGGGATGTAATTTTCCCCTAAGCTTTTCTTTGGTGTCAGCAAATGTTTGGGATTGRGGGGGTAGTGTTTTGGGTGTTGTTTTTGGGTTTTTTCCCCATAATCATTGGCCTTGCACTTTAAAGGAGTTATAAAGTCACGTCCAAATAAAATTGAGGCACTGTCCCCAAACATCAGAGCAGGTTGCCTGATCTGATGGTGGCTACCTTCACTATTTTCTGAAAGTAAGTTCYTACAAATGCCTGCCTCATTGTCCTTTCCTTGGCTCTCTCTGTGTGACCACAGTTGTTAGAGACAAACCCTCAGGTTACAAGACTGTGACAAGACAAGGGTCCCAGCTGCCATTGTCTCTTTTGCCTTAAGTTTTTGTGGTGGAGGACAGGAGCTCTGAAGTTGTTGCTTAATTGACTTTTATATTTAATAGACTGCCTTCCATTACATCAGTCTGCCCCTCAGGCCCTGCTGAAGTCCTGATTGATTTCTAACAGCTTTTAAAGTTAATACTGTAGCCTCCTGCTATTTTTCAGTGCTTTTGATTGGTGGTTTTCTGTATCAGCTTCCAAACACATACCCAGATAGTGGAATAGTTTGAGTGTTTCTGATTGGGAAACACTGCAGGGAGGGAGAAAAACCCAATATTGGGTTTTTTCATGGCTTTTAATTGGAAATGTCACAGAAAAACATCCCCACAAAGCTGCCTAGAATAACTCATCAGTTCTGAGGTCTAGGGACCAAGCCCTAGGATCTCATTAAGGGGCTCAAAGGATCCAGCRTTTACAGGTGTATTCAGAAGAGTCTGCTTTTGCTATTGCTGCTTTCCATGAATTTGTGAAATCTTTGCAAACCACCTCTGGTCCAGATAAACTTCAACCATGTCTCTTCTTGTGACTGAAAAATATCCCCCCACCCCCAAAATGCCTGCCCATCTGGCCATGCAGCAGAAGCCTGAGGGCCACACTGTAAATGACAATTCACCTGCTGGTACCTGGATTCTACCCCTACCCAGCCACCTAGAATTATAGAATCATTAATGCTGGAATGGGCCTCTGCAGTCTTGGAGTCCAACCAATAACCTAATGCTGCCAAATCCGCCACTAGACCCTGTCCCTGAGCACGTTCCCAAGCACCACATCTACCGCTCACCCCGGAGAAAGTATTAACAACACACATCATGCCTGGGAGCTYAAGAGTGGAATGGAATGGGGTGAGTTCATCCAGCACAGGTGAAGCTTGCTGGGCACTGACTGTGCCTGCTGGAAGAGAGGAGCAAACCAAAAGGAGCTGAGCTCAGGCTTGGTCTCGGGCATAGATCCGAAACAATCTGTGGATTTTGGGCTGACAAAGCAGCTCTTCCCACAGACTGGGCCCTTCCCGGCGCTGGCGGGATCCGGAGCAGATGTCCCCATGGCAGCTGGCAGAGCTGCCTCGAGCTGCTCCTGGCCCTGCTGGTGCCAGGCTGCCCATGGCAGTGCCTGTGGGAGCTCTGTGCTTCGGTGGGGTCACCCAGCTGCAGCCTCCTGCTCCGAGCGGCTCCCTCCCGGCTCCTGCCCCATCCTGGCCTCCCTGCCGGCCCTGGGTAGCTCTCAGCTGCCAGCTGGAGACCCTGCTGAGCGAGGCAGTGCYCGGGCACAGCCTCCTGGGCAGCCCTCCCCTCAGACTGCTGCAATTACCAGTTGTCTCCACCCTGATTAGAAAAGAAAACAGCTTTCCTCAGTCTGGCCTTCAGCCTGCAGTTCGTGCATGCATCTTCCCTTGGCAACTGGTTTTTCTTCTGCTGATGGCACAGTCTCCAGTGAAATCTGTCTCACAGAAATGAGAGGAAAACTCTGAAAACCTCAGCGACTCATGCCTCGCTTGGTGGATAGTTTTGCTGCTCTCTGCTTTCAAAACACAGTACAATAATAATTATCCCTTGCTGCTCTCTTTGTGGTTCTTAAAACATACTGCCTTCATTTGGGGAAAATGGCATTGGTTGAACCCAAAACAYAGCAACCTAGTGTCAGAGCCAATATTAAAGCTTGGGAGCTCTGGCTTTTGACCTCATGCTCAGTCCATCAGGCCATTTAGCTTCCTTAGGAAGCAGAAAACTACAAGTTATAAAGTGTATATATAATGAAGTGTATCAAGATCTTCAAGAGGGGGAACAGCAAAATTCTGCAAGAAACAAAAACATCTCTGTTGTAGTGGTGAGAATCAAATATCCAGGCAGTTGCACATYTACACAGGGTTGGATTCACAATGGAATTGATAAATGATGATATTGCCAGTTAGCATTTTTTAAAACAAACTTTTCATTAAGGTTTTGGCTGCATTTTCTCTGCATTTCTGTGCCTGTTTTCTCATATTCTTATGAAAAGTTGTGCCACATTTTAATGCAGCTGTATGCGAAATACMACTGAATGACCTGGGGCCATCTGACAGGTGCCATATTTATGACAAGACAATATTTCTAATAGAGATCACATATTACAGAGAGGGAGTGCTCCAAATATCACAAGTGGGTGTCCTTCAAAACAAGGAATAAAATGCATGCCAGCCTTTTGTATACAATAATGCAGTCTCTTAGCTTGTGTTGCTTACTGAGTTTTGCCAGGATTGTGATGATAGAAAAGAGAAATAACAACAACAAMAAAAAAACCCCAAAYAARACCAACAGAAAAGCACCMCCTAAAGCCTCATTTTACTGCAGCCTTGTGTATGAAATTTTAAACCCACTACAGTAAATAAAYATGATTTTGAATCTTCCATGATGCACATACATCAGTCTGTTCCTGAAAGCRAAGAGTAAAAGGAAAGTCAGATGAAAGCAGCAGATCACATAGGTTGKAAGCTATTTTTCRCTTTAAGCAGCTTCTTAATTTCCCTGATAGCATATTCTTCTGATAGAGAAGAATAAACTAAATTAATGTATGATAGCAAAAGCCCTAAAATGCTTAGCTCAAGCTGCTTGTAAAGGACTCAAGTGTTAGCAGAGCGGCATTTCTAAGCCTGTACATTTACGGGCAGCAGCGTGATCTTCCTTGTGATGACAAATTAGCCTTTAAAAGTCACACGATCAAAAGCATGTCACTGAAACCTGGGCAAAGGTCAACAGGCTCTGAGTGGGAATCCTGCTGTGTTCCTGAAAGCATGAGATCATTTTCTCCATGATTGTGCTGTAGCTTGGGCTGTTTGAAAGGATTATCCACTGCTGATGGGGGTGTGTGACTGTAGGTGAGTGCATTGTGTGTGATAGAAGACTTGAGTGTTGCAAACCATGCATGGATTAAACGTCAGAAGCATTCAATTTAATGCTTTTATTTCTTGGAGGCTGTGTTCTTAATCTTAGTAMCAGTGGCCAGCTGCAGTTCTGCAGAGAGAAGCATTATAGACATAGGAGAAAAAGAAAACAGCACAAGTGCTTTTCTCCTCCTCTCTTCCCTGGAGACAGTTTTGTATCCTGGAGCAGTTGAAAGGCCAGATTTTAAGAGCATGGACATGCACTATCTTTTGTGGAATGTGCATGTGATCTTC
This sequence comes from Cardinalis cardinalis, assembly GCA_014549065.1. NCBI lineage: Eukaryota > Metazoa > Chordata > Aves > Passeriformes > Cardinalidae > Cardinalis > Cardinalis cardinalis. The sequence continues at coordinate 1,437,862 of JACDOX010000004.1, forward strand.
CTGTGTATAACTGAGCAGGAGGGGGATGTTTTGCTCTTTCATCCGTGCCTAACTTGTCACCACTTAAATACAAATTGCAAACATTTTTAAAGACRAATGCATGCCCAAAAGGATTTGCCATCTTTCAAGTAGCTTGTTGTTAATTGACCCAAGTTCACCCTTTCAACTGACAGCAATTTTATTTTTCTGCTGTGTCAAATGTGGATGGTACACACCATCACAAAGCATATTAGTAATTCAGAAAAAATGTTTTTATAGAAATCCAAATAATTRAATAGTATTTGATTGTGTGTGTGCTTGTAAGTTGACAAAGTATGTTTGCAAATTGGCAATAATGGTTTAGGTTACAACATGGGGTAAAGATAAGTTCTTACGCATGAATTTTCACATTAAATTTCAGCTCTGGATGTTTGAATTATTACTATCATTATTATTGTCATATATGATATCAAGTYACAGGTGTAATTGGAATTGTTCAGCCTGAAAAAGAGAAGTCTKAGGGGTGACTTAACTGTGGCCTTCCAGCACCTAAAGGGAACCCACAAGAAAGGTGGAGAGAGACTGCTTACAATAGCTTGTAGTGTCAGGAGAAGAGRGAATGGATTAAAACTGAGAGGTAGSTTTAGTTCAAATATTAGGAAGGAATTCTTTGAGAGTGGTGAGACACTGGCACAGATTGCCAGAGAAGTTGTGGATGCCCCATCCCTGGAACTACTCAAGGCCAAGTTGGACAAGGCTTTGAGCAAAGTCTTGTGGAAGGTGTCCCTGCCCACAGCAGGGGGTTGGAACTAGGTGGCATTTAAGGTCCCCTTGAACCCAAACCTTTCTCTGATTCTATACTTATAGATAGTTGCATGCGCATTTGTTCATATGTTTCTTTGTGCTGGTATTTTAAAGCACCCAGAATTGTTGCTAAATGTAAAGACTCAGATGCCTCTGCATGGATTTTAATCATTGGATRCCTGTTTCCTGTGTGGTTTGTTATGTTCATGGAGTGAGTCTAAGTCCTACCATTATTAGCATGGTTTGGACACTATAAAGGGATGCATATTTAAGCYACAATTGTTGAGCTGTGGTGCCTCTTTCTCTCCACTGTCTTTTGATTGAGGGCTGAGTGGTATCGTCAAGGAGGGCTGGAAGCAATGTGGTGAAACAAATTCGGCCATTTCAGAGGAGCAGTGTCCAGATGAGTGAGCATTGCCCCTGTATGTCCGTGCCTTCCAAGATACCCTTACCTGAACACCATAAATGTGGCAGTGTCTTCCCCTGTTGATTTGCCAAGGTTGGGATACAGCAATATCACCTCTCTGCTGCCAGCAGAACCTCTACATTTTTCCTCCAAAATTCTTGATTTCTCTCCTAAGTACTGGGGAAATAGCACAGATGGTGGTGTTTGGATACAATGTTTCAAATTGTGTCTATTTCTTAAGAACACAGTCTTGTAGTTGCATCCTTTGATCTCTTGTTTTGATTTTTTCCCCAGCAATTATAACTGTACTGTGTGGGTGTACAAACACAAAACCAGGTTTTTATTCAATGCCCCARAGAGAGAAAGTGGCCCTTCCAATTAGTGTTTTTGCCACATGTTGAGGGAGGAGAGCAAATAACCTTAACCCTTCTTTATCAAACATTTATTGAGGATTGCCTGAGGAGAGCAGAATTGGASAATCATAGAATCATAGCACATCCTAAGTTGGAAGGGACCCACAGGGTTCACCAAATCCTGCCTCCACACAGAACAGCCTAAACATTTAGTCATGTATCTAAAAGCATTATCCAAATCRTTCTGGAATACTCACAGACCTGGGTCCATGACAACTCTTCTCGTGAGCTTGTTCCACTGCTTGAAAACCCTCTCCCTGAAGAACTTTTTTCCAATACCCAATCTGACCTTCCCTGACACAGCTTTCAGCCACCCTGCTGCATYCTACCGCCAGAAATCAAAACGAGATCAGCACCTTCTTCTCCACCCCTCCATTGCAGAGGAGGTCACCCTTCAGTAACCTTTTCTTTAAGCTGAACAGACTTAATGTCCTCATCTGCTTCTCATGATGGGAGCCCTCTAGTTCTCCCACCATCTTTGTTAGCCTCCTTTAGACACGTTCTAATGTTTTTATATACTTTTTATGTGTTGAAAACTCAAACTGTATTCAAGGTGAGGCTACAGTGGTGCTGAGCCTAATAAGACCATGACTATTTTTGTCCATTTAGCTGTACTGTGCTTAATGCACCTCATGATATGGTTGGCACTTTTGATCTCCAGGGCCTATTTCTTATTCATATTGAGTTTGCCATCAACCCAAATCCCCAGATCCTTTTCTGCAGGGCTGTGCTCCAGCCTTCTCTTCCCCGGTCTATACATATATCCTGGGTTAGACYACCCAAGGTACTGAATTTGGCACTTGCCCCTTTAAAGTCCATACATCCTGGGACATCTATCAAGATGTCTCTATAGAACCTCTCTAACCTTGAGGGAATCAGTGGATCCTTCTAATTAAACATTGTTGGGAARCCTACTCAGTGTGCACCCCACTTCTGTATCTAAGTCATTGACAGAAGCAAGGAAGAGAAGCAGTTCTAAAACTGAGACCTGGAAAACACCACCAGTGGCTCATTTCCACCCTGATGCTTCCCCATTTACCAAACTCTTTGAGGCTGATCCTTCAGACAATMATTTACCCATTGGGTTATGTATGTGTCTAGCTGTGTGATGGACATTTTGTCCAGAAGTACTGTGAGAGAGAGAGAATAAAAGATTTTTATTAAAACCACTGCCTTATTTTCCCTCTTCCTCTTGTCCACAGGGAAAAGAAGGTTGAAAGAAGGTTGTAGTGAACTGCAGTGAACATATTGAAAGGAGGTTTCAATGCACTTCTGTGGCATGTCTCTGCTTCAACTGGACTGGACCATTTGAYTTGATATTCTGGAGTATTTCAGCACAGTGTGTAGTACAGTATATATAAAAATATATAAATACACAGGAGCCTTCTGCTTCCTGCTGACATGCCAGTCTTCTGTTGTTAAAACTTTGTAGAGACTGTGTCCATTTGTTGCTGAGTTCATACATTTTACACTTCAGAATTACAGAGATTTCAGTAGCTTAATAGCTTAAAGAGCTAGAGACAGTAATCAGGACTGACTAATGACAGAAGGCCAGTACAAGCACTCATTGGAGTTGTGTCAGAAAAATTGGAAAGCTTATGTGGGTGTGAAAATACAACCTCTGAATTCACTGAATCAGATCTCCCCACAATTAAACCCAGAGAGATGTTCTGAAAATGTTCCCTTGCCACGTTTGCAAGTACAGCATATTTGTATAACAGGGTGATGGGTTTGCTAGGCAAGGTTTTAGCAGCAAGGTGATTAGTGAGGAATGGCTTCTGTGGTATAAAACTAGAAGCTTCCCCTATGTCTGACAGAACCAATGCCAGCTGGCTCCAAGATGAACACRTTGCTGGCCAAGCCCTTCAGCCACAGCAGTGCCTGTGGGGTAATGCATTTCAAAAGAGGGGAAAAACGCTGCGTGGCATGAGCAAGCAAAGTGAAAAATATGTGAGAGAAACAGCCCTGCAGACACCAAGGTCAGTGAAGAAAACGGGGAAGAGGTGCTGCAGACACCAGCAAAGACATTCTCCCGTGCTCTGTGAAAAGACCATAGTGAGGAAGGCTCCTCCCCTGGAGGTCCACAGTAGAGGATCCCACTTTGGAGCCAGTGGATGCCCAAAGGAGGCCCTGAGCCTGTGGGAAGTCCAAGCAGGAGCAGGTTTGCTGGCATGTATGAAGTAAACTCCAAACAGGGCAGATTTTGAGCAGCAGACTTGTATGTATGTGTGAGTGTTTGCTGAGACTGTGAGCTAGAAGAAATTAGGGGTTGCTAGGGAGGTGTGGTATACTCARCAAAAGAAGTTGGATGGCATTTGGCTGTGATCCCTTCCCTTACTCTGATGGGAATTTTGAAAGGTACATGATGCAGGGTCCTGGGAAAATTTTTGTATGAAGGACTTGAGGTAATTGTATACTAACCCAGATGAAGGTCAGTGATTGCTGGACTGTTTGGATAAAAAGGGAAAGGCAGCCACCCTGGGTGATAAAGATGGAAAGGTAGAACTCTGAATGGACAAAAGCGTCCTCTGAGTCCAGAATTCAGTGTAACTGTCTTACTGCCCTTGCTTAAAATTGCTCTGGCCAGGAAAAAGACTGAAYGTGAAAGAAACTAAGCAGAATGTTTGAACAGTTCTCATCCTGACTGTTGCAAATGTTTCTTTTACTAAGTATTCACATCTCTGAATGCACATCTCCATATCCTCTAGCTGTGTTCTGTGAGATAGCATTGTAACTCCCATTGTAACTCACATTGTCACTCATTTGTCRTGACACAAAAACTCCAGAGGTCAATGAATTTGCTCTTGCTTTATTTCCTTTATGTATTTTGTAGTGCAGTAGGATTTCACTTACAATGTTCTAACTATAATAACCTCTGTGGACTCTATATATCTGATATCTTCACCACTTACTAGCACAAAACCATTTTATCTCTACAATAGTAAACTGGTACATGGTCCCTTGGTTCTTAAATTGTAAAGAGGTACTGAAAGGGTTAAATACTTCATGAAGAGGTAGTAATATTTGCACTTCCAAAAGGTCTTCCTGACCTATCKTATGCTACACTGATGAGATTGTCTRGTAAGGAGAGGTCAGCATTATGAGCAGGCCCTTTTTTTTTTTTTGCATAGATATTGAATGATATGTGATATTTCAGTTCTGCAATGCACAGAGGTTAATTTGCACAGGGGACTTTCTGCTTGAGAGCAACATGAGGAATGTGGGAGCATCACAAATAATTTGTCTATGAGAGGGTAATTTTTTTGTTTATTTCCCATTTTTTTGCAGTTGGGTAATATGTTGACAGAAATTTTAGAACATTTTATGATCTTACAATGTTTTACATTGGCGTGGCAGCTGTGATAGATCTTAAGGTATTTTAACAGACATTGCAGGCCAAACATAAAGATTTTTTCTTCCTTTTCACATTATGCTGCTTTGGTTTTCTCTCAATGTRTTTAACCTTTAGAAATGTTTATGTATTTTAACAGGTTTCTGCAAAAAAAAGTCTTAATAAATGATTTCTGACTCAGTAAATAACTGTTTCARTGTTGGTTCCTTTGTGACTTAAAAACAAGCGTTTATTTAGAAAGGCCTTCAGAAAGGATAAATTTTGGGATTTATTATATGTCACAGATTAAATTATTTCTTGTTTATTCCCTTCACTTAAAAATTCATAATTAATATTTCAAATTATATTTACTTTAGTAGTTACATTTGATTCTTTACTTAATTTTAGCAGTAATTTCAAGTCATCATAGTGAGATTTAGCCTTAGTACTCTCTGAAYACAACCCATAAATCAGGTTAAATGTTTGAGTCAGGGAACTTTAAAGCTGGTTTTAAATCCCAAACACCGGCAAAAATTACATTTTATCTAGGGCAGCAGTAGCTTGTCACCCACCGATAATTAATGACATAAGAGCAACAGCTTTAAACAACCACATACCAGGAATTTTTAAAGGCATTTCCATATTAATAGCCAGAGATTTAAGATTTGTAAGTTGTTGTTTTKTTGGTTTTTTTCCYTAGAAAGAAYAGTATGCTTTATCTTTGCTTTATRTTTTTCTAAACAGAAAACATTTTGCAGTCATTTTCCATACAATGTTTGTGTAGTGGATTCTTTCTTCCTGGTAGTAAAGTCTATCACTTGTCTTTATTGGATTGTATATTAGATTTTTAGGCCAGTTCTCCAATTTTTTCAGCATAATTCTGAATTCTAATTCCATCCTTTAATGCACTTGCTGGGTGAAAGCAACACCTTCTGGCCCGSGGTCCTCCTTCAAGCTTATAAAAGTGCTGCCCATTCTCATTCAGCTCATTAACAGAAACGTAAATAGAGAGCATCTTACACCCTTTGGCTTTGTGTTCAAACAAAAGCAAGCAAAGAAAATGTCATTCCACCAAATCSTCCTGTTGTACAAATTGGATATCAAGATGCAAAGCACATTCTCTTCCGTGTGAGCAGTAGTCCTGAGTCATCTGCTGTCCATGTCTGCATACTACTGAACCAAGCTGCGTCGCACCAGGACCYGGCTGTTGTGCAGTCTCTGTCTAAAGGACGTAATTGTTTCTAAGCCATGCTGACCAGTAGCCTTAAAGATAATACACAAATGTAATTCAGAAGCTAGTGTGAGCTGTGGACCACATCCAACAGGCATTTTATGGGAYATAACTCTTTTGGTGGTGAAGTTTTCCCTGTATGTATTGCTAGTCATGTCATGTCACTTACCCMTGGGGTTACTGTCAGAGCCCTGGTCTTTAAGCTTTTATCCTTGCTGGCTCTTTTCAAAAAGAAAGTGCTAGGCTCCAGATGGGGCTAGAAATAGCTGCTTGGAAGAGACTAAATGCTAAAAACTTTGTTTCCTTTCAGGCTGGAGTCATAAGAAAATGCAAAAGCAACTGGTGTGAGAGCYTAATGGCACATAAAGCTGTCACTATCCTTCCTTTGTAAGCAACAGAGAAGCTTTCATTCACATCARATCAGTTATACAATTGAATGAAAACTATAGATATGAAGTCCTGTGCTTTGAGGCTTTTTTTTCACCCTGAAGTGGGACTATCATCCTGCAAATGTCACGTGTGACACAAGGCTCTTCATTAAATTGGGAAGAACAGCTTCATATCTGAGCTCTGTAATGTGCAGTCTTTGAAAAGGATAATCACTGTGCCTGAGTGGGGACTGGCTTTTAAAGAGAACCTGTAAACTSTGGGCTTCAGTGGTACTGTGTGACAGTTCATACTGGCTGAACATCATAAAGCACTGAACCTTRCATGCAACATATTTTTCATGTTAGTATTTTCTCACAATTTATGCAAAATAATTAATAAATATATTGCTGGTCCTGATTTTTAATGAACCTCTGAGTGTTGAAAATGTTTTCTGTGATGGGAATACCTTTGTACCTAGGGGGRAAAAAAGTGAAAACAGGTATTTCACAGTAGGTTTTACCTTTTTTACTAAGACCAGTTCTATTTATCTGTGTTTTAGGACATCATTAGTTAATATTTAGGTGTGCCTGTTTAAGACAGTATTTGAGTGTTAGATATGAAATCCATATTTTCTGACTTGAAAATATCTTCTCAGAATATGAAATGTACTGTTAATGTCCTCATTCTTTCCACAGGATTAAAAGAATTCTTTTGGTCCTGCAAGGSCAGCACATTGTGTGCAAAGTTCACAGACTTCAGGACCTCAACCAAAACTGAGAACTAATTAGCTCAAGGAGAAACATTTTTGCCTGTAACACCACAGGACTTATAAAATACCCCTCATTCTCAAGATTTTAGTAAGATTGGATTAGTATCCTGGTGTTTTATTTTATACTTTTAACTATTTTTGAAAGAAGTCATGTTAATTTCTGGATAAATGCGTAGAGCTAACTACGTACTGGTACTGCTCAGATCTGTTTGGAAGCGCCCATGTGAATTGTCCCTCTGCCCTGAAGGCACTTTGAGGGTGTCTGTCTGTCTTTGCATAGTCTAGATAATGTCAGTACTCAGTCTGAAGATTTAGGTCATTGTTTCCCTTTCCCATTGCCATCTGATTGTGTTTACTATCTACTAAGGGAGACCTCTTTTTCACTTTTCGGTGGGGTTCTGTTTTGGGTTAGCCTTGGCAGGCAGTTGGGCCCCTCACAGCTGCTCGGTCACTCTGCTCTCCAGCAGGATGGGAAGGGAAGGAGAAGGATAACAGTGAGAAAATTTACCAGTGGAGACAAAGACAGATTAATAGGCAAAAATAAAACTTCTCACCAAAGCAAAGCAGAACAGTAGAATAATTCACCACTTTTTAATTTTTGATACATTTTTTTGTTTGGTTTGGTTTTGTGGGAGGTTATTTGTTTGTTTTTGTGACTTTTTTTTTTTGGTAAGGTATGTTTAATTTTTTTTTTGGTAAGGTATGTTTAATTTTTATGTTCCATGACATGAAAGCAAGTACTCTTAAAACCTGTCTGTAATTAGTTTCATAAACATTTGTATCATGTCATAAAGGTCATTAAGATTAATAATTTTTGGTCTTAGTTGACTTTTTAGGTATAAACCCTACATAATTGTAAATATTCGTTGTAGGATACATTGATTTCAATAGACTGGAAAATGGAGCATATTAAAAATCCTGTTTACTACTTCTCCTAAAATTTTCCTACCTTTCCAGTTTCAAATTTTGCTCATGATTAAGCTAAGTGTTAAGATGAACATTAACTTCTTTGAATACTCCCAGTTCACTACGAGCATTTAAAGGATCCTTTCTGTGATTATGGGATTTATTTTCCATTAATATCCAGTTGTTTCTTCCTATTAAATGCTAATGCACATAGAACATTTGGGAAGCTATTATAATCTGGTAAGATGTAAAGACTCTGTTATAGTCCCTCATTAGCCTGCTAATAACTCTACTTTGTCAAGCAGAGACTTGGTTTCTCTGCTAGCAGAAACGAAGTTTAGCAGACACACAGTGTTTTCTATAGAATCTCCCTAACAGAATGAGTTTCACCTTCAATCAATCTAAAACTATATTTTACTGCTTTTAAAATTCCTTATCAGTATTTTTTTTAATTTCCTAAGTCACTCAGGATAATACTCTAAGTAAATAATTTATAATTCAGAARTAACTTTAAAAGATACATAAAGTACAAGACATTTATTTGCCGAAAAGAGTTTCATTTATATAAGTGCAAGAAACCCCTGTAAACTGTGTACCCTTGGGAAGAACATCCCATTCCAGACTACAGAGCAATTAATCAAAAACTGAAAATGCTGTTAGCAGGTTCTGTCTTACAAAGTTTCAGATGATGTCTCCTTTCATAATTTAAAACCATCCCCCACCTTACTAATCATATATTCAAAAATAAACTGACAAATATGCAAAAAACTGAAATGGAACTAAACAGAGCCAGCCCAATGTAAACACTCTTCCCAGTTACTACAAATAAGACTCCCTAAAACAAGAGCATTTAAATCTATATGTTATGTCCTAGACTTGTTCAACCCAATCTGTGGTGTACTTCATTTGGTGGAACAAATGTCCTTGTGAATGGAACATGGGTGCAATTAAATGAGTGCTGTGTGCTAAAATGAGCTCACTCAGGCAATTTGTAAAGGATGGAAATAGCCACTCAACAGTAGGACAATATTTTTCATTCTTTTTCTGACTGCTCATTCCTGATCCCCTAAGGAGTCCTACARACTACCTTCAAAAGATGAACCCACAGACCAATATTCTTAACTCTATTTGCAGCTAAAAAGAATTAGCCCAATGAAGACATTGGTTTAATGACCTATACAGTTTTCCAGCTAACCTGTCCCTCTAATACTGAGCTAAAACCYCTTTTCTGCCTTTGTTTCATGTGAGCTAACAGCTTCTTGCCTTTTTGGTTTGGATCAAGTCATTTATTTGATTAACATGATTTCATTTCACTGAGAACAGCTACTCTTTTTTTTTTTTTTCACTTTTCAGATCTGATGAACAATGAGGCACTCTTGAGTCCAAAAGCTTGTGTCTCTGTTTTCCTCCATGTTTGCTGTCCCAATAGATGATATTTATTCTTCCCAGAACAATTTTCAAGCTAAACACTAATTTCTTGAAAACAAAATGGGAAAGTAACAGCCAAAAATAACTGAAGAATCCCATTATCAGAAGGCTCAGACCTTTTCTTTCTGCTAAAGGAAAGAAAATAGAAAGGTTTGTTCTTGAGTCAGGCTATTTTGCTGTGACTTCTTGCTTACTTGACCTAATCAGAATGCCTAGTGGCAAGCACTGTMAGCTGAGGCAGTAAGTTAAACAGCTGAAACCTTCACTGTCTGGCAGYGCTCTATCCTCAGTAGGGGCTTCTGGTTTTACAGGCCTGGAGGGTAAGTTCCAGCACTTGAAAAACAGTTCAATAGAATCTCTGGAGGCAACAAGTTAATGACCAAAGATTTTAATGGTCTACAACAATTGATGAGTGTAGATTTAAGCTCTGTGGAGCTTATCTGGGAGAAACTGATGAAAAGATACTATGTGAAGGTAGCTGTTCCAGAGATAATGTCCATTAGGTATTGCACTATGTTTGAACTTGAAGAGTAAAGCAAGGCTGTAAAATCACAGACAGTGATCCTTTGGATGCAGCCAAGAATAGGAAATATTTATGGACTGCTTAGGTAGCTTTAGATCAGATGATGCTGAAGTGCATTTTTCAAATGGTTGCTGAAGGTGAGTTTGTCCCAGTGAAAATTTCAGACCAGCAATGTTAATCATTTTTGTGTGTTCCAGCTGCAGTGTCCTTTCTGGTAAGGTACTGAAAGATGGTGATGAATCCATGAGTTATAATGCTGTGGTGGGTTTGTTTCTCACAGAAATCATTCCTGTAATCTTCTGCTGCTACCAAAGTTTGGCCATGCAAACCCAGAACAAATATCTGCAGATGTGAGCTGAAATYCACTTTATTGCATTACTGTCAATAGGAAAAAAAAGGAGAGTGTAAAAGCTGCTAGCGTGTCTCTCTTGCTAAAACTATTGTTAAAGGGTTAACCCAGAGTGTGGTAGCTTGTCTAACTCCTCTGCTTACTTCCTTGGCAAATGATGTTTAGGCACATACCTAAATTTTCTGCTTTGAAGCRTAGAGTGTAAAATAAGGCTGTCCTTTCAATAGCATTCCAAATTCTCATTGGTTTAGCTGTGTCAGCTCTTTACATGGCAATACTGTTTATCAGAGAAACCTATTATTCAGTATTTGAGATACTATTGTAGGGAGAGGCTTTTTCTTGCCTTTTTCTGAAAGACAAAAAGCTTTAGTGGACTGAATGTGTTACTGTGGCTGCACTTGTTGGTGTAATTTTTGTTACAGGARCCAATACAAAGATATACAAAACAGAGAGGGGGAAAAAGTAAAGGGACAAAATTATTTCTGTCTTCCTGACATTGAATGATACTTGCAGCTTTCCTCCTGCAGATTCACAATCTTACATCCTGTTCTTTGCCGTGCTGGCAAGATGAAACCTGGTATGAGASTGTTGAAGACATTGTTTCCAGCTGCCTCTCCGGTCACAACCTCACAGCAATGATGGGAAATGCACATTTAGGGATATCTAAACCAGGTATTTGTTGTAAAAGGAAAAATATCAAGGAGGAAATGTAAAAGAAAGAAATGAGTTTCACTGCACTTAGTTGTCTTTTTTTTTTTTTTAAAGTTCATCTCTAGGAGTTAGAACACTGATCTAATGCTGTCATAAAGGATTTCAAGAGACAGCATTCCGAGTTGCTGTGAAAATAAAGCTTCTTTAGGGTCAGTTATCCTCTGTTCTATTTATAAATTAAGGTCTCTAGCAAAGTATTTTAAGGGAATTTTCCCATTCTCTCTGATTTTCCATAGGGTTACTTTGTTAGTTTCATTTCAAACAGCACTAAAAGCACTACTAGGGGGGTCTGGCAATCTCTGTGCCCATTTATCTCATTTTAAAGTGTGATTGAAACATCGTTGTTGAAAAAATTAGGAAACCTTGGTTTTGGTCTAGTCCAGCATCTCTGCCTGTAATTGCTACTGTCTTTCATAAGTAATTTCCATGGAAGTTTAAACTGACCAGCTTTGCATATTCATAAATAAAAGTTGTTGAGCATGAGTGATCCCAATTAACTTTCATACATTCTTTTTGTTTTCCCCAGGTGAAGCTATTTGCAAATTCAAATTCCTTCCCTGGTAACATGGTAGCATCCACAGTGCASAAAAGAATAAGGGCAGTGTTCTGGAAAAAATTGCTCAGCATAGCCTCTGGAAAGGGAAATCCAACCACAATGAGCTGATGGAATTCTCTGAAGGTGCCTCTAAGCACCAGAAGAAATGACAATCATTTGGCTTTTACTTTAAAAAAAATTTCCTGAAAATTATGAAGAATGGGTAAAGTGAATGCAGAACTGTTATTTTTAAAATATATCGATAATTAATCTACTGTGAATCAGGGACACTTTTTGAAACAACAGGAGATCAGTTTCAGCTAAACAAAAGGAAAGTCATGTTAAAAACATACAGTAGAATAAAGCTTGCTTAATTTTGTTATTTCCTAAATGGTAAATAGTCCCTTTTTTTTTTTCTCTCTCCTCCCTGTAGAAAGAATTTGCAAGTCTAGGCAAGTCTGTTTGGCAGCAAGTGTTCAGTCATGCTTGTAATGATAGTTCTAATCACAATTCATGAGGTATCATGCATTCAGGTATGATTCATCCAGCAAGAAAATATTCTGAAAAGAAGCAAAAATAAATTAAATGGGGTCTGGTATTCTAAAGGTTGAAGAAATGAATAGACTTGGGGTCATTTCACTTCTATTCACAGCAGAGTTATTAGAGGACACACACATGGAGCTTTGGGAGAGATCCCATCAAGGGGGGGAAAGGAATTGAAACAGCTGAAGCAAGGACCTTTGATGCCACGTAACAGATTTTTCTATATTCTGACTGTCTGTTTATGCCCACCCTGCTTCCTCCTCCTGGCCCTGGATACTTCATTAGGTATTAAAAGTAAGGAACTAAAGGTAGCAGAGATTGCACTGCTTGTGTACTGTACTTTCACTTTCTGTCATGTGTTTTGTAAGATTGTCAACCATTTGAAGTGAGGAGATTTTACTTTGTTTAGTGTTCAGCAGGATATGCTCTCACTCCTGCCTGGCCTATAGGTGAGAGGTATGGTGGTTATTCAAATTGAATATTTGGCTTCCCCAGTAATTCCTAAAAATTGCACAATTTGAAAGACAACAGCAGATTGATGACTGAACATCAGATATGTAATGCAGATTCACGAGTTTATTAAATGCACAAATATACATGCTCTTGAGAAAGGTAACATCAATTTCCCTCTCTGAGATATTTAACTTCATGTGTTGTGCTGGAGCTACTTCTGTTTCCCTTTACTAACAACAATATAGCAACGTGCAGATGGATAGCTTCAAAGTCACACACACACAGGCATGGAAAAACCTTTTAGTGCTTGCAGAATGTTCCTCCTGTCCCTCATTCTGTACTGATGACAGGAGAAATTATGTTTGAGTTCTAGTCTTGCAGAATATCCCTTGTGCTATCTGCTTGGTCCATTGCTTTCCCTGCTGGAACTCCTTCAGGCCTTTAAATAATGTTCTTACGAGAAGAGAGAACAAACTTTAGGAGCTACTTAAGGAGCACAGTATTTCACACCTGACAAAAGATTTGGCTTTTTAGTTCATGTTGGTACAATACTGTTAGAAAAATATTGTGCCCTCTCCATTTTGCTATGCTTAATAATTAGTATCCTAAATAATATACCTCACTGACAGGCAATAGATTTGCTGTCATTAAATGAAATGAAAATTCTTCAAATTTTTTTCCTYCTTCCAAAAAGAAGGCATCCTGATAGTTTTATTTTTTCATGGTACCTGGCATTTTCTTTTTTCTTTTTTTTTCTTTTACATTATCTCTGTATAAGCATTTTTTAAAAAATATTTAAGAGGCTCACATACACTAATGCACATTTTTTTGTAAATAACAGCAAAGCAAGATACTTCAATACAAGCTGTGTTTTGGTTGAAGGTTGAAATCCTTTTGTAATGATAGTACTTAGATTTCCAGAAAAACGTCAAAGTAATTGAAAAATAACACATCTATACTTGTTTTAAAATGATGCCTTCTAAAAAACATAATATCTTTCAGGAAGATATTTCCATAATATCTAAAAAACCAGTGGACTGGAAGATATTTTTCTTGACTATGTAAAAAATTGTTTATGTGTAAACAACAACCTAATTTCACACACCATAAAAAAAAAAAGAGAAAAAAAGGTCAGTTGCATACAGAGTTATTGAGCTGTTAATTACAGAACATCTCAAAAGCAAAGTCCCACCTGTTTCCCTCTTCATTTTCCTAATTTGCTTCACCCAAAATAGCAAAACTAGACAAACTTATTCCTGGTACAATTACACTAAATTTCACACTAAAATCAGAAAGAATTCATTTGASTGTGTATTAATAGACTAAAGTCCAAAAATCTCTTCTGAAGGAAAAATACAACCAGCTTCACCTTATATTAGAAGTACAATCCATTCTTTCTTAATCTTAAAAATCGCCCGCATCTTGGGCACATATAAACATTTTTAGCTGTTTTCTTTTTCCACCTCAATGTGTATCTTTTGTCACTGGTACCTTTTCAGAGGGAAAGCTTTTCCAACACATCACAGCATCAAAATACTTTTCAAAATGTTGCATTTAACTAAGAGCTTTGGGGTACTCTATAAAGAGCAGTTTAATACCTACTTTGCTATATGCATATAGGGACAAGTTTCATTCATCTGGGTAAGCTCTGTTAGACCACAGACTTGCCTTGAAGAAGAATTTTAGAAAATTCCATATTTGAAGTCAGAGCAGTTATATGTGTAGAAACTTTGGTATTACAAAGAARTCCTATGTCTAAAATGACTTAGTTTCAAAAAAAAAAAAAAAGCCGTGGCATATTGGAGTATTTTTCCTGGGACAAGGCAGCACTCCCAATAGATGGTTGCATGAGTAAAAATATTTGTTTTCTATAGAATTGGAATTCTCTTAGAAGAATCATCAGAAGTGTCTTCTGAGGCTTATGGGCAAAACATATTTTGTTGAGAGATGACAACCTATTCTGTGTCAGTCTACTTAGCTTTCATTGAATTATGAAGATGAGAAGGCTGTCTCAAAACTAGACAGGTGTCTGTCAAGAACTTAGTCTCCATCAAAATATGCTAACAGGCAGCTCAAAAATAAGATTATAGCAGGCTTGGGRAAGGAGAAATAAGAAAACATAATTATCCTCTTTTATCTTTGATTTTCTTTGAGTCAAGAGAGTTAAATTTATCTTACCTAGTTGAAGGCAATAAATGAGGACCTGACTGCCAAAACTTCATAGGAATCACTGAGGAAACATAGCCATTTTTAAGAGACTGATTTACATCTGAAGTCAACTCAGTTATAGTTTGTTTTTTTTTTTTTTATGTATTTGCCACTAGCAGATGAACTGCAGAGGGTCTCAAGGTTTATCTGGATTTAAAAGCAGGATAAAACTATTTTCTCCCTGAATATTAAGACATGCTTTCAATTCCTTGCCCTTCAAGTTTCCCTCGAGAAGGCCAGAAGCATTATGGAGGGAGATTCCTGGCTTTGTGGGAGAAGAAAGGTGATGTGATCCTGCTGATAGCACTCTGTCCAGGGGAGTTTCTTTATGTCCCAGAGTGTGAACTTGGGTATGGTCCTGTGCTGCTCTCAGCTGAAATGTTGAGTAGTGCTTGTGGTTTGGCCTTTGGATTTTCCACCAGTAACTATGCAGAAAACAGGACTAGATCATGCAAATTCAACAGATTTTAGGATTCACTGGAGAGAGTTGTAGTTCTGAAGTATTGTGCAGTTGACTCCATACGCATCAACTTAAAAAATAGTACCTGTAAAGAAAATCTGACCCTTTGTGCTGAAGATGCAAAGAGCATTGATTCCTTTGCCTCATTGGAGTTGACTGGTGACACTGGAGATAGACAATTTGCAGTATCTATCCTGGTTGCTGCTAGTCCAGACCTGGGGCCCAGGTCGCACCTCGGTCCTGTGTCTTATCTGCTCATTCCTGTGTCTTGTATACCCTAAAGCATGGGTATACCCTAAGTCAGATGTGATGACATTGCTCATATTTAAATAATACAATTGTGCCCAAGTGTCTGTTCTGATGAATATATTGACTATAATTGCCTTTGACTTTAACTGAATCTTAAATGCTTACCCTACCTATAGATAACTGTATTTCTTGCTGAATGCTGAATCCAATTTGTTGTACTGAACAAAYGATAAATAATTCTGTGTAAGCTAATTAAGAGCACCATAAGCGTGCTGGTAAACAGTCTGTTGACAGACAGGTTGGGCAAACTGAATTTTCCATACACCTGGCCTGCCTGAATTGAAACAAAGACATCCCCTTTTCTGATTAGAAGGGGACACTTGGAAAGAAAGGCTGGGATTGATAATAGAGCAAGATTTTTAAAACATCCACAACATTATATATTGTATATTTTTTTTGTATTGTCTTTATAGTCTAAAAAAATTTATATTATCATAAGTCAACATAAATTAGATTTTTAAAATTTCTTCTGATTTTAATAATTAATATTTCAACAGGTATTCTTAACAGAATAGCTGGATTATTATGTTGAGATCTATACTTCAGACATCTTCATTTAGCAGGCTTTATTTAAAAGACTTCCTGGACAACATTATTTTAGTATGAATGGTCAAAAAGCCACTGTATTTTAGCAATATTTATGAAGACATTAATAATGTAACCTTTCTTTCCTTTCTCAGTATACATGAAGGAATTTTAAGGGACTACTCAGTTTCATACAAGAGGAGAAAAAAACCAAGACAATAAAGTCCAAATCTTCACTATTTCTAGTCTAATTTATTTTTTATGAATTCAAATGATGTGTGAAATAGAATACAGACTGTCTTGAAAAGGTGAAGTTATGAACTATGACTATGCAAGCAGAAAAAGCAACCAGCTTCCAAAGAATTTTCAGGGAAATATCAGAAATATCAATCTGTTTTCCTTGCACATTCAGGATTGGCTTTTGAATAGGTTTAGATTTGTAGATTCCTAGAAATTGTGGGGAGAAGTAAAGCTTAATGGTCTGATGAAAGTTCACATTGTAACTATTCAAAACTTCTGTTAGTTACCCCTTACTCCTTTGAAATACCTTTCATGGAAGAAGCCCTCTATAGATGAGCAGGAATCCATAGAGATAATGGGATCTGCCTCCATGGAAAAGTTCACAAACCAGGGTCACTGATGCTTATTAAAGTTTACTGGAAGAGTGCTATTAACTAAATCAATATTCACTCTTCATTAATACAATGTGCACCTCTACAGCAACTGTTTGTCTCTGGGAGTATTGATTTGCGACCACTCGACCCCTCATTTTTCCTGTGTTTCTCTATGATAGGAATATTTATGCCTCTCACTTAGTCCATTGCTTTGTAGTTAGAAAAACACAAATAGAGTGAAAGATGTGCGGTTTGGTGACTACAAGACACATGCCATCACCTTATTCCACTCAGTCAGGAGTCCCCTGTAATACTTACTGCTGGTTATAAACAGGAATCTCAGCCTCTCTGAAAATCATTGCTGGGAACACTTCAGCAATTTTATAAATCAAATATGTTTCATTAAGAGATGAAACAGTAGCTTACATTCCAAGCATTTGTATTGTTGGTAAAGCTGTCATCCCTGGGTTGTTGTAAACATCCATTACTGAAGGTAATGGGCAGGTTATGTGCATTCTGTTCAGTTACAGGTACCATGAGCTCTCCTCCTTTCACCATTTGATTTTCTCAATGCATTGAGATAATTCAAACCAGGCTCTCTGTGTGTGCAGGTTTGTGCAAGAGAGGGAGAAGGGATGAATGGACCATAAGAGTGGTGTCAAAGAATTGTCAAGGTTTTTATGGGAAGAAAAGAAAAACAAGCCATGTTGTATAGGGGTATAATCCTTGTGTAGTCTTCATACCCCAACAAGCCTTAAATTTCCAAAGGTAGAGGTAAAAGAGAGAAAAAAAAATTTTTTTTTAGGCCATACTCATTTATGCCAGTGTGTGTTTTGAACAAATGTGGGAATGGTTAGGGGTGGATGGATTATGAGCATTCTATTGGAAAACAACCCAGCACGGCATGTGTCTTCCAGCAAAACCAGGTTCAGCTGTGCTGGGTGTAATTGTCAAAAGGTGTAAGGAAGGGAAATGTGCATGTTGGGCTCTCTTATAACTTTCTTGAGCTCTGTGTAGTATACAATTTTTGTTAAGTCTATTCAAAAAGGGCTGGTTTTGGACATGTTCTCTTAGAGAAAGCAGATGTACAGGTACCCCTCAACATAGGCCAATTAGGAAAAAGTGAAAAGAGATGGCAAAGCCTGTTACTTGAGGGATGCATTCCAGATAGACAAACAGAGTTGAAAGTGCACCTTGTTCTGAGGCTAGCTCTGAGGCTAGCACAAATATTCAGTGCAGATATAAGCAAAGTCATAAGAAAAATTGAACAGCCAATGATACAAATATTAGTATTTTCCTTGTTGTGTTTACCATTACATTTTTTAAGTTTTGAGTTGTTTTGGGGGTTTCTTGGCTGTTTACTTCTGAACTGATCTGAGATAAATATGGCCACATTCTCTCTTTCTTATTGGAACAATGTGGTTGATATGACCCGTATGACAAACTTAGACTCTCTTTAATGAAAGAGGATAGGAAGGATTGCCTTTATGTGCAACAACAGAAAGTGATGACATCCCTTTTATTTTCAAGACTGCACATGCTGCTGAAAATTGAGGACTTTATGAATCTKCTTGCTTTATATATCTCTGTGCGGTAGATATTGAAAGTGTATTGAAATCTTATAATTTTATTTCTTCTAATCTTGAGGACTTCTGCTGTGCTTTTGTTTTCTCTAAAATGAATTCGACTACTTCTGTGTGATTTTTTATCACAGCTGATAAAATTGTTTTCACACTGAAGAATAAATAAATCTGGGATTTGTGTGTATGGAAGAAATATTCTGGGTTTGCAATAAAAACACTCCTCATAAAAGTTTTGTTATCACTTCTGACATGCTGAGGAATCTTTTGAAAGCTCCAATCATCTAAAGTTTTCTGCCTAAGTAAAATGAGATATGTTTATAAAAAAGGTTGTTCAGGTTTTAAAATTTAAGGTAAAAACTGGAAGCATAATGGAAAAATGCATGTTTATTTCCAGATAAGCTAAGGTGAACTTTGATGGAAGTGAAGAGACAGCAGTTGGACAAATAAATCACCCTTCTCTCTCAACGTGTGAATATGTGACCAAGGGTAGACTGGCATTCTTACATTACAGTCTACTCACTCTGAAGACATGGTCTAAACACCTTTAAAACCTTTCTCAGAGGTAAATGCCTCTACCAAGCTATTGAAGAGAGATTGATTGTAAGGCTCCCATTAGCCTTATTTAGTGTTATGGTTAAATTCCCACAAGTGACTTTGAAAACTTACTCTGCAAAACTGAATTATTTTGGGTTGTCTAACCGTGAGAAGAACTACTCACCAAGGAATTCTGCAAACATAATAATTGGAGCATTAATTTACTTGTCTCCTTGAACCAATAAATTGTTTCCTATTTGCACATACTATGATTTGCTATACACTCATTCTTCCACAGATTCTTTTTCCCTGAATTATTAAGCATTTATCTTCCAACATTCAAACCCCCAATTATAATGCTAAATTGATTTAAAGGATTTTTATGCATCTATTTATTTCTGTTTAAAGCTCCCTGTTGAAAAACAAAACAAACATTTTACTATAGTCCCAAACCCAGCAATGGCAAAAACCCCTATGGTTTGTTTCTACTATGGTTTGTTCTACAAGGTACTGAGTTTCCGCACRTTTCTTTCTAACCTTCTTCAGCTGAATTTTTCCCTTGTACTTTGCTAATGTGTTGCTGAAAATAAAGAAAAAATATGTTTGGAAGACTGGAATATGCTTATCACCTTAATACTTCATGCCCATAATTCAAAAATTTTCCAAAGATGCCTGGACACTTCTCTATTTGTTCACAGCTCAGCAGAAACAGAAATCCTGTGTTGGAAGACAAATCCAATAAAAAAGAATTTCTGTACTTTAAGTTCCAAAAGCACCAGGAAATTAATCTTTTTATTTTCATGTAAAATCTTCTGCCTTGCAGTTTATCATAAATTTCAAGATTTGAAGAGTTTGTATTAATCTGCTTGTCTGTTTATACACAGACTTATTTTGAAATTATTTTCTTCTTTGTTAAGTCTTTGAATAACAAAATTCTAGGAGTCAATTTGCTATATTTCTGTGAATGTGGAGCAAAGTACTTTATTATCTATTTTGTCAGAGTTAAACTGATGCATGAATATGGTTAGCAGCTGCTTAAAAACCATTGATTTTTAAAAAAGCTATAATCCAATTAATCTCTCAACATTTGCCTTACTTGGATTTTTCAAGCAAAAGTTAACCTCAAAATTGCTTTTGAGGCTTGTAGCAAAATATTTTACTTAGCTTTTCTGTTGATATCATTTTTCTAGGGCATGTAYTCCTGTTCAGAGAAGGACATAACAATTGCTAGTTCAATGACACCTGAAACTTGCAGTYTTAGCTCAGATCTATTTATTTAAAAAATAAACCCCTTCTATTGCAGTTTGTGCTTTGTGGCCTAGTTTCATCACAAAAGGTGAAAAAAATGGCTTTAGCAGACTTTAAATGAAAATGTATTCCTTAGCAAAAATGAAAGAATCTGGACACCAGCAGCACAATATGGTTTAGAAATGAAAGGATTTTACTTGTGCAGAACAAAAATAATTGCATTTTTTATTGATTTTTCTTAATWCAGTCAGCATACTGTTTCAACCACTAATAAATGGCACTCCAATTTAAAATTATGTAATTGAGTAAAGTCATCTAAGCTATTATTATGGCAATAGTACTGTCACTGATAAACTCAGTGTTTCTTAGACATAAACTTTTCTCCAAATGCTAATAAAATTCTATATAGCTTATCGTATTATATCCTGTCAGAAGAGGAAATTCAGTGMCAAAATCAAAAATGTTTCACTGATGAAAACAGAAGGGAGCATGTTGAGAGAAAACAAGAATATAATCCTTGAGAATTTGTTTCAATTTCATGAAAATGTCATTGGTTGTAAACTTTACAGGGTAACAGGTTTTAATTTCTATCTTTTTAAAGCAGATTATTTTGCACTTTAAGCATACAATTTTTTACATTGAATTTCTTCTTTATTACTAAGCTTGTAGTTCTTTTGGCCAGGAAAGAAAACTAAGATAAAAAATATTGAGTCACTGACACCTTGGAGTATTTAAAAGACAAAAATKAATGTAGTAGTGAACATCTAACTTGGTAATTTGAATGTATTAAGAAAAGTTTATGTCATTCATGTGCAGAGTTGTAGCTTTGAGGTAAAAAAATAYATATAATCTCAATTTCCTTTTAAGGTTTGTACGAGCTTTGGAAAAATCAGGACAAGTTCTTTGGAATAATTTGAAACAAACTTCAGAAATCACTGCATCCTTTTTTACTATAACATTGTATGTTGTGTGCTTCATGAAAAAATAGAATGAAGAAAAGCAGAAATCCTATAAGTTAGCTCAGCCCCTGCGAGCTGCAACTTCAATCATGAAAGTCTGTCTGATGG